>SGPM01000490.1:0-15647 GCA_004802725.1 Antrodiella citrinella
CGACGAGCTCGTCTGACGTGAATCCAGAGGTAACGGCGTCCACATCTGCGGCCGACAGGAAGAGCGCAGACATCTGCGGCAAACCGAGATAACAGTGGAAAGAGTCTGTGTTACGGCCGAGAAGAGCAGTAAAAACTTATTCTACTACTACGGCGGTTTGGACAGAGGTCGGACATCCGATCATAGTTGTTTGTTTGGTCGTGTTGTCCAACAGCCTTACTGCAATCGCAGATATGCATCACGACAAACAACGTACTTTGTTCATTCAGAACCTGAAAACTTACATTCTTGGCTATATAAGCACGGATCACTCTTTGAAGTCGTCTTCTCGCTATGTCTCACACCAGGCCAAACGATCTGAATCTGACTTTACTCAACTCACAACGCAACTTCGTCAGCTCTGACGTGTCGAGGTCTACCTGAGTCTTGAGACAACTATGGGAAAGCTAGACATCGCCAAAGTGAATAACTTCATTGTGTGCAACGCAAAATCCTTCGTTGAGCATCTCCAGCATAATGAGGACTTGAACACATTTGTTCCACCCGGCTCCGAGTCTGAAGTCGACGCTACCCTGCATATTCGACTTGACCGTGTTCTTCTGGCAATGTTAGAGTGCGCTCCGTGTGAAGAGGGGAAGATCTACACGATCTGAGCTATCTTGGCCTGTGTCGAAAGGGCGAAGGAGGACCATCCGGGCTCAGAAGGTACCGACTCGGAGGTTCGCCGTAACACAACTTTGAGCGAATACCTACGTGCCGTTGCGATAACTTGGCTCACACAGTTTCTCTTCGTCTGTGAGTCCACCTCGAAATTCAATTCGTTCTTACGAGACACTCAGAAATACGCTCTAGTCAAAGCCGTCCCCATAGGAAGTGAGTTCCCGGCCTCAAATTTCAAAGAAGCCTCAGAGGACACGACTCCGACCGAGCGAATGACGCCCATTGGGAGTAGAAGTTCTATCCGCAATGTCGTGAGCAGTTTCTTTGGTCATTACTTTCTGCAATTTATATGTCAATCAACAGGCACTCCGGCGCGATGGCTACCAATGCGTAATTTCAGGTGAACAAGATCAGACCCATCCCTCGGGCTTGGGAGTGGCTAGTATATTGAAGGTGGCGCCTCTGATAAAGAGAGCCGCAGCTGTCTTCACAAACAACCCCACCAACGATAGCGTACGTCAGTCTCACGGCCTCTGTGACAAGATGAACATTGATAACCCACCTTTTGCAGTTCAACCCTACCGATATACTACGATGTTATACCCAGATACCGAATGAATTCATTGAGAAAATCAACGAGAATATCCACCGACCGTCCAACCTCATGATGCTCCTGAACGTAGTGCATGAGCAATTCGACACGTATGATATATCCCTGGCCAAGACTGTAGGTTTTATCTACAACTCGTCATGTTGGACTACGATACTAGTACTGATGCGTTCTTCCAGGATGTCGACCACGAATACAAGATCGTGTACTTCGACCACCCAACAGTCAAACGAATTCTTAGCAGGCAGTTCGAAGGGGGATGAACAATCGACACCCCCGTGGTCTTCAAGAACAACGACCCGACGTCAGTAGCTGGTGATCATGATCTGCCGAACCCGTTGTGCATCGAACTTCACGCCACTATAGCGCGAATCTTCCACATGTCGGGCGCAGGCAAGTTCTTTGGAAAATTGCTTTCACGGTATCCGCCGACTGGGAGCGGTGCGCCACTTTCCACATGGGCGGACATGGAGCGACAGATCATGCTCAATGATTTTGCGACACAGTTCGAGGCGGGTCTGGCTCTCTTGCCATCAACGCAGGGTGGACTTTCGTGAAGGAGTGGATAAAATGTTGTTACGGTCGACCATACTGATGTGCATGCGCCGTATATGCTATGACATCACTGTGTATTGCGGATGCCTAGTGATGAAGTCTGCAGTACTGATATTCATTGCGTTGATGCACAACCGACTCCTTCACACGTATTTCCGCACCGTGTAACGAGGCGTGAAGCAAAAGCAATTCGTCACAACTTGGAACGTACCCGTGAGTCAGCAAAGCCTGAGCAACCGTCTCATCAAAATGCTTCATACCGCCCCCTTGCATTGCGGAAGACCAGCTTCCCCTTGGGACGGCCGCACCGAAGAGCTGGCGCTGTGCCCAAGCAGCAAGAGATCCTGATGAACATAAGCCAGTGCGTTAGCGACAATGGGATAAGTATAGGAGTGAGAGCAACACAGTACCTTTCGCAGGTCCTTCGGGAGGAAGTCCAGAAGCCAAAAGATTGGACGTAGGAGCCACTCTTCCGGAATGACCAGGGCTATGATAGTGGACAAGATGACCTCGGCAAGGGTCGGGTGCTGCTCAATGAGGTCGCTTGTAATTGAAGAATATGCAATGAGTGGAGTATGATCACGCAGGCAGAAGATGTAAATTCACCTGCTAGTACGACAGGAGACGCCACCTCAGAGGTAGTAGGCTCTACAAAATAGCGGACGTTTTCTTCATTCATCCCACACTTGACAGTGACCTCTATGATGGTCTCTTGCACGGTCTCCAACAAGCTTCCCGCTCTGGTGGCCCGGGGCGTCCACAGGCGGGGGAAACCTCTTCTGCAGTTCATTCATCGTCGTCTGCAACGTACGTCAAGGCTCTCCGAGAATACCCGGACACTCGAAGTTGTGTCGCCGAGGAGGAAAGCGTATCGGGGCGCATTCTGAACTCTAACAGCAACGCAGAAATACCTTCACCGCTTCTCGGAAAAGGATCGCGGCGAGGATTTGCAAGGCTACGGTGTTCGCAGGACCCATAGATTTGCCAGTGACGGAAGATCAACCTCCGTTCCCTCTGTGTGAACATTATTGATCACCCAGAGTTGTCTAGGAGGCTTGGTATTCACATACCTGGATATTTGACAAAGTCGCTGCAATTCGCAGTGCGAATCAGTCACGGTCACTCTCGAGTAAAAAGTACTAGCAGCTTACTGTATTCTGCGTAGCAGTATTACGGAATCTTGGTCAAGAGCGTCGCTGGACAACGACTTTCTCGCCGGACGGACGCTCAACTGGCGGAAAAGGCAACTTGCATGCATGCTGTCAATCAGCGCCTCCTGTTGTACTTAGTACAAGCTCGTGACCAAAAGATGAGCAATGGGCATGTCTGAAGGTGCTACGGACGAACGGATCCACCGACACACCGACAGCCCCGTGTAAGGCCAGACAGAGAACAACATTGTACGACGAAACATGCGATAAAGGGGAAGTGCTCGACAAGGAAATGCCCTATTGAAACGACATGTCAGCTCGCCATGAATGCACTTCAGTATATGAGGCCACATACCTGATTATGATATTTACCAGCCGGACTATTGTACATGCCTATCACCGATGTTCCAAACCACTCGCTCAACACGCCACATTCCGCCGAAGCCTTCACATAGAGACGAACCAAGAGACTGTATCCCTGACAAGAATCATAATACAACGGACATAGCACAGAAAAGAAGACGACACCACTGAGCTCCAAACAAGACATCTACGACACCTGCTCACTACGTTCTTCATCCCTCCGCGATCGGGTCATATGAACAGCTTCTTGTGCGAGCATCATCGGCGGCATAGTCAACTCTTCGGCTTGTTGTCTGCGTCGACTCTCAGCAAGTGTAGGGATTGAGATAACCACAGCGATGACACTCACCCAAACGTCTTCCTTAGAACCTCATCCAAAAGCGCATCTTTCCGCTCCCTCCAGCACTTCTCCTCATAATGCAGCGTGCGCAGCTCCTCAATAAGACTCGAATGCTCCTGCAACGCATGCTTATGCTTCGCCTTCCACAGTATATACTTGACCATCGCCGGCGGCCTCCCCATGATCAAGCCCGTTTCCGGGTCCTGCAACGCCACCAGATGCGGCGGGATATCATCCTCGCCATCCGAGTCCGGCATCGTGACTTCAGGGCTGAGGGAATGTCGCCCGGTGAGACTGTTCCGGTAGAAGTCGATCGGGGATTGCATGTCGTCTTCGTGTTCGGGGTGCACGTCGTAATGGTGATGCTGCTGGTCGACTTTGAATGTGGCGTAGCCCTCTTCGTTGGCTTGGTGTGGCACGTCGGGCTCTGCGCCAGGTCCGCCCTTTCGCTTCCTGCGGTTCCCGCCGCGTCCGGGAAGTGGGGGAATGATGTTGTGTTGGATACGCATGTGTTTGGCCAGAGCATCAGACCGAGTGAAGGATTTGTCGCACTCTGTGGAATACAGGATTGAGCACATATGGTATGGTACAACAGATGATGTTAGGGCGCCTACCTGGTTTGGAGCATACAAATGGCTTCTCGCCTGTATGTGAACGAATGTGCGATATCAGAGCGAAGCGAGATGTCTGGGCTATACCCCGTCGAGGGCATGTACTCCATTCGCAAGTGTAGTTGGATTTGTGGACACCAATATGGTCTGCAGAACATGATGAAAGGACAGTTTGGGGTACCAGGTCACAAAGGAACTCACCATGGTGCAAATGGTCGATGAGTGCCGACAAGCGGTCGAACCGTTTCGCACATTCCTCCCATTGGCATTCCGCCGTGTCTCCAGGTGGCGGATTGGCAGCCTCTCCTTCGGGATTGGGTGGCGAACCTGGACGAGACGTCGAGGGTAGTAGTTCGGTCTGCAAAGGTTCATCGTCGAGAGACGAATCTGAGAAACGTGAAGATGCGAATCCTGGAGAAGGGGATGGACTGAAAGCACTGCGAGCCATTGTTTGGATGAGGATAGAGAGTAACAAACGTGAGTTGTCAATGCTTTGTTGCTTGCACAAGTAACAGACGCTCGTATACGCGGGCGTCTGATCAAAGTTCCTCTTCTGGCTCATACGCTGCGTCCTGAGTCCTGACCACGACGACAATCTCGAACTCTTTTATCTCATTATCGTCAAGAACATTATCAGTCCTTGCTTTGCATCCCCATCGACGACGATGTCTTCTTTCAATGTGCCATTCTCTGCCACCGACAGGCCCTTCATTGCGGCAAATCCAGGAGGTCGTCCTGCTGCTGCAACCAACAAAGCGGGACCCAGCAAGCGTGGTCGTAAACCGAAGGGTTCCGTCACAAGCTCAGCCGCGAACTCTCCTCGTGCGCCTTCACAGGGCCCGCTTCCCGCAGACACCCAGCTGCAGTGGCCCAACATCACCTCCAGTACGGCTTCTGCCACGTTCAACATCCCACTCCATCCTACCAGTGCATCACCAGAGAACGAGCAAACACCGTCTGCAGGTGTTTCTACTCCCAACATCGTGATCAGCCTTCCCGGAGACCAACCCACGACATCTACGCCTGCTCGGGAGAGCCCGACGGCCAGAACACCGGCTCCGTCAGGCACTGCACCGGCGTCCGCCGTACCAGGCGCAGAGGATGACGTGGAAGGAGAGGACGAGATGTTGCCGGCGATGGCGGACGATGACTACTCTGCCCAGCTCTCGTTCCAGAGCCAGTCCAAGGACAATCTCAAGTACGTAAATTGCATGCAGTCCGTCGCTCGCACAAAATTGACGGTGGTGTTGCTGTGACATAGGGTCCTCATGGACAATTTCACCTCTGCTCAGTATGATCGGTTTGAGGCGTATCGCAGGCACGCGCTACCGAAACAAGCGGTCCGGAAGGTGCGTATCCATGCTCGATCGCGTAGGCACGTCACTTATCCAAACCACTTTTCCAGGTCATACAGCAGACATTGGGACAACAAGTCTCGCAGCCCGTCGCGCAAGTCGTCGCCGGGTTCGCCAAAGTCTTTGTCGGCGAGATCGTAGAGAAAGGTGAGACATTGCTTTGTTTCGTCGCCCTCTCAAGTTCTGAAACAAAGCGCTTGCCTTAGCTCGAGATGTCCAACAACGACGGGGCGAGACGGGGCCTTTGTCTCCAGACCATCTCCGCGAAGCCTACCGGTTGTATCAAGTGGAGACCGGTCGTGTAGGAGCTGCAAGGCCGTTGAAATCGAAACGCCTTTTTGTCAGGTGAAGATTTGGCCTAGCATACCCAATGGGCTACTCTATGTATCATTGTCACGGTGGTTCTTGTGGCTGTATGGTGTGTCTCTCCCGTACTGCCATCGTCTGTCGTCATCGAGACTCATTCTGCTCATTGGTCGTCAGGACATCTCGACCTCATACTTTCGAGGGTACGCACCCTCGCCATCGCAGTCATTGTGCACGTGGGGTCCGTCTCCGACGGCCAGCGTGCAAGTCAAGGTAACATGCTTCTGCCTTCTTGACATACCCCATGCATGCAACCTCTTGCTGTGACAGATCGCGCCTTCACCTTGACCCTTTTAACTTTTGACCCTCGGGGTAGATGGACATTACGGCACCGTTTCGTCACCCTCGACCCCATACGTACGTTCCAGCTGGGGAATTCTGTGACATGATTTGTACACAATACAATCGGACGTCGATTATCTGCTTCAATTTGCGATAAGCAAAGGATCATTGCTCAATACGAGCATGACTTCGATTTGAGTTCTGCATAATGATATAAATGATAGCACATAACGATGCACGGCCCGCGTCCTGCGCATGCGGGGGCAGCACTTGCGTGTCCTCCTGAAGCTTCAGGAGAGCATGGCGGAACAGAAGAACACTCACTCGTACGTATGCGCGCACGCGCATCGAACCCCTCTAACCCTGACAATAAGCTACAGACTCGGACTCAGAGATATCATGATCATACCACACCACACCACATTCAGGGAGCCTTTCGAGTCCGGCGGAGGATGGGACGTACCAGGGTCCTCACCATCCCCGGACCGAGGTGCGATCGGAATGCATATGTATACAGTTTGCACTGCCATTTATCGTTGGAGTTTGGAATGCTACACGGTTGCACGACTTCAGCCTTCGTTTCGTCCGGTTCCCCCAGTTCCACGTCATTGCCTTGCGAAGGAGGGAGGGACACTTGACCTTCCGGAGATGACCCCCGAGGTTCCCAAGGGTCGTCGAGCGCGATGGTATTATTAGAGCTGCTAAGCTGCTAGCTGCAGGGATGATGCGTAGTATGCTCAACATGTTGGGACGCTTGA
Source organism: Antrodiella citrinella (assembly GCA_004802725.1). Classification (NCBI taxonomy): domain Eukaryota; kingdom Fungi; phylum Basidiomycota; class Agaricomycetes; order Polyporales; family Steccherinaceae; genus Antrodiella; species Antrodiella citrinella. The sequence goes on from SGPM01000490.1 coordinate 7,052, forward strand.
GGATGCAGAGACTCCGAATCCAAGGTACGTGACGCGCATACGGGGGTTTCATTTGCGGAGCAAGGTTAGACAGAAGTAGTGACTAGTAGTGACCGAAGTAAGTTGCGGTACGCCGGGACACGGAAGCCTTCATAGATTTCCGATTGACTATTGATCATTACGGCGGTAGATCTACGCAGGGGGGCCCTTCAGGGAGCGCGCTCATCCTCTCAAGCAGAACCTGAGAAAGACGCCAGCACCAGAGAGAAAAGAGCTACGGCCTCAGAAGGGGAGGAGAAAGAAATAAGGGCAAGTTTCTCCGGCACAGCATCCGGGTCAGCCAACAAATTGGGAACAGAAACCAGCTAATGAGCCTGTAATCTCCAGCTCGTCAATCGTCAGGGTGGGTCCGAGTCCGCAAGCGCCAATGGGCCATGCGCGTGCGCTGTGGCCTGACAATCCCTCCCGTGAGCCCCGTACATATTGCGCGCCAAAACTTGCGGAGGTGGATCAAGGAAACGAGCAGGAAACGCCAGACGAAATAAACGAGGAGGAGACGCGGTCAGCCACGATCGGCCCACCTGATCAGTCCGTCAAGACGGACGTTCGTCGCGAACGTCCGAGAAACGAAAGTGAGTGGTTTCCCAGCAGCACGGACGGCGTTGGTGGGTCTCGGACTTCGGACTCGGAATCGACAAGCAAGTGTTGTGTGTCACCAATCCGCCTAACTAGACCAGGATTCCGGTACCTCCAGCCCGAGTCGCAAATATATGTAGTCCGAGTCGCAAATATGTGTATCACAGATCAAGTTCTATAATGAGGTGTACGCGCAGATCAGCGTCACATTTGTGCTTCAAGATGGTTCGATCAACGAAGGACGGCACACCTTCACTTGTCACGCAAGAAGCAATATGCTTGTTTGTTCAGAGTGTCTGAGCCCAAACGGAGCGCCTAGCCAACCCTAGATGGTAGGTCTGACGCAATTGACGAGGCTTATCACTCGTCTTCTCGGGGTATCTGTTTGTCGAAGGAAGTGTGCCCCGGATCAGACCGCCACAGACGCGAGATCAGCGAGTGACGTTCGGAAACCCCCAGCCTAGACCGTCTCCAATCGCATCTTCAATACAACGTATCGTCAACTTCGTGCGTGTCGAGAGAGAATCCCGATGCAAAACGCGCATAGCCTAAGCCTTGAGATCGCCAAACGCTGCGACCGCCAGCGTGTGTTAACGCCTATCACGAGACTCTGATCCTCATACACTGAATAGCGATGATCAGGGAGGGAGATGGGTAGGAGATGGGACGGGAGTCGAATGGGCATCTCCTCGCAGACGCCACGGTATTTAGTGCCTTGATCATGTAACTTGAAAGCGACAGCGGCGCAGGGCCGGACGGAGGGTCCCTGCACGTTCTGGTGCGTGCTTCTCCTGGTGCGACGGTGATCGGAACTGCAGGCTACACGCCTATGCAGGGTGCACGTGGAGAACATGTACCGAAGGGTGTCACCTTGGCTCGACAAACAAAAGGCAGAGAGCGCGGAATTGGAGAGCATCGCGATTCGTAGGAAGTGTGGTGTGGAGGGGTGATCGTCCAGTTTATTATGATAGCGTTGAAACTTGTCGATGGTGTGGGGGAGACCAAGGGTAACTCGACCCAAGTGATCCGACCGGGAAGAAGGAGGGCACGAACACAGATGTCACGACAGTTCATATGGGTGTGTTCTACACCGACCGACCAAGTGACCTTGTGCGAGTGGGACGCGCCGCACACCTTTTCGGAGTGTACCGAGGCGTTGACGGTGGCGAAGGGTGATTCTGTCACGATCAAACATGATCAAGGCGCTTTCGAAGACAACAGAAGTGAACCACGTACCGTACACCGTTGCCTCAATGGGAACGGAAGCTCGCCGGTGGGAGGCGCAAGAGAGATGAGCCTCTCTTGGGCCTGGCGCAGGCGTCCCACCTATGTTATGACTCGAGGGATATGTCAGTGGCACGCTAAGCTGTCGACCGAAGTTCTCAGAAGCCGCGGCGTGTGGAAGAAGAGGGTTGTCGTTCGAATCAGCGTTGCATGTGTCGGCCCCACAACGGGGACTCCCGCGCGATTCGAGGGGGAGAAAGGTTGTCCAGCGGTAGGCATATTCCATCCCGGCTGAACGTATTCCAGTTGTAGAATAGAACGTAGGCGGATTGGAAAACATACTGTAATTTGGAGCACCACCGTCAGTAGTCACGTATGTTTCCGTCGGAGGGGCTCCTGTGCGGAAGGGAAACCCTAATACATGTTGCGCCATGTGCTCGGACAACCCGACTGGTACAACAAGTGATCGAGAGGACCTAAAAACCTTGGTGCGGCACCGAGTCGAGCGGAAAGAGGGATGCTATGCAGAGCAATGTCCAGCAACACAGCATGGATCTGCGTTCGCCCTTTCGCGTCATCGAGCCGGACATTGTGCTCTCCCGGGAGGGCGTCGTGGTTGACCTGTACAGGAAGTCACGGCGGGCATCGGGTGAGTGTCAGATATGAGGGGGCCTGGCCCGCGCGCAGTCGGTGCGGATGCACTGGAGATGCTTTCGGAGGCACAGCACGTCTTGAGAAGCAGCCAGAAAACAAGGCTGCTGATGATGACCATTGCCCCCGACGTCGACGTCAATGACAATCGTGAGGAGACGAGGCAGCGTAGGTGGCGAAAACGTGCCGGGTTTTTCCGACCCTTCTGGCAGCGGGGCATGGGACTGGTAGATTGGTCAATTTGGGGAGATATTTGCGGTTTGAGGGGAACAAGTTCTCACTCGATTGGCGCACCCATCCTATATGGGCGTCTGGCGGAGGCAGTGTTCTGCCTCGAGGCCGGGCAACGACCAAGAAGTGCTCGTTAAGCGGTACCGGCTCCGGCTCGCAATCTCGTCTCTCCAGAGTTCAAACTTCAGAGGAACAGAGCAGAGGCGATACGGTGAGCTCAGCAGGAAGAACTTCCTGCCAGAATGAATTCAGGGTGCTGGAATATGCTTTCGGAATGACCACTTTACCATGGCACACTTGCTCCGGATTGCGGCGAAACGGGAGATTCCAAAAGATTCAATGGACGGTACGACCACGTCTCTGAATTGTTATATCGGTCTACGTGCTTCGTCACGACGACGCCGACTTCATTAGCCCCCACATGTACGTTGCGCCTCAGAGGCGGGCGCAACGTACATGTGGGGGAGTGGTCATCAGCATCTCATCATTGTCGGGATGGAATCTATATTAGGCATGTCTTGTTCTGGCCTTGCATGGGCGTCTATCGGGTGAGACTTTGTTGGTCGTTGCTTGTCAGCGGCTGCCACATCGCGTTGTTGTGTATGTGTTTCGGAATGAGAATGAATGGGTACGCACAGAGTGACGATCGAGTGAAGGCGTATGAGATTGCAGCAGTGTCTTGGAGATCAGATCAAAAGTGATCCACGCCTACGCATCAGCTGGCGAGGATGGTCATTGGTGGATCTGGGGCAGCGAGTCCCAAACGCATCTTGTGTACCTTAAATCCGGACGGGATCAGCCATGTCAACGCGGTTGCAGGGTGTCTATCTCCGTATGGCCAATATGATTAGTATCCGACATGGGTGCGCCACAACATCGACGACTGGGGGGCGGATGTTGAGGTGACGACGACATGAGGAAAGGGACGCCAAGGAGGAGGCGGAGGAGGGAGTCCCTCCCCGTGATACGGGGGCCGGCGCGGACATCCGAAGGGTGTGCGAAAGCAGCCTCCGAGGCTCAACGACACTTGTACATCCCTGTCGACAAACACGATCATCGTGTCCTTGTCTCAATCTCCGGTGACCGACGAGCTACAGACACGAGAGCCCGCCATGGGTCGCGGGTGTGACCGACGGTCAGTTACCCTGGTGTCGCATTCATATTCCTGGCGCCTCACACGCGCTAGTGCTGTCACTGTCACTGTCACGAGCGTGACATGCAGCGCCTGTGACGGTGATGTGTGACCGGTGGGATGTCGAGGCTTGAGTATATATCGACCATGATATTCCGGTCGGCGGTTCCTGCACTTCCCTCCTCGTCCCCTCCTCGTCGTCCAACACGACGCCGCCCTCCCCCCTCTCCATCGTGCAAGCCCCCCTCGCTCCTTGCTGTACGCCGTCCTCGTCGTCCCCCACAGCGGCCAACTAGCTCCCTCGAGCGCCCTCCACAATCTGGATCATCAGTCTTACAACCACGCAATGGCGGCCGCTCAGCCCATCGCGCTCCCCCCCACGTCCAACGACTTCGACTTGGTCATGGGCAATGGCTCCTACTCCGGTCACAACGGCTCCTTCAACATCGCCTCGTACACACGTCGCTTCCCAGGTTCCCCTACTTCTTTCCGAGCTGGCTCGTTTGGAAGTCGTTTCTATCCAGGCGTCTCTCCAGGTCAATTACTAGGGCCATTAGAGTATGTCCTACATGCTATCCCCATTCTCAACCGCGCTCACATTTCGTCTAGCCCAAACGACTTTAGATTTGATAAAGTTTCCTCGTCCATTGAAAGTGATCGAGGATCCATCATGAATGCACTTAATGTTTTTGAACGCCAGGACGAACTCGTATGTCTTCGCGCCCTCTTGTTTCAACCCTGTCATTGACCTCTCCTTCTAGTGCCGTGATTACCAGTGTTGCGGTGTCAACCTCACAGACATGCACGCCCTCGTCGATCATTTCGAGGAGTGCCATGTCGTCGTCTTCGATCAGAACTCCCGTAGCATCCCTTCCGGCGTCACGGCACCACCAAACTCTTACTTCCCTGATGGCCAGAACGGCGCCCCTGCTCAGATGTATCACCAAGGTTCCTTCAACCCTGACGACATGGAGCTCGACGCTGACAACAACAGCCCTCCCTCCTCTGGTTCGTCCTCGCCTCCCGATACGCCCATTTCTACTCCCCTTTCGGCCTATCAGACGTCTGCCGTCAACTCTTCATCGGGATCCTCGCGCCCCACGCCGGTATCTGCTTTTGATACTACGACCATCATGCCTTCGCGTTCCATGGGTTTCCCGACTGGTCGCTCCAACGGCTCGATGGGCCCTCAACGCGCCGAGGACGCGTTCAATGCTTATGCGAACTTTGCCGACTACAACGCACTCATGCCGGCGTCTTCAGAGGACCAACTTGCGTATCCCGGTGCCACCTACGGCTCTCGCTCCAACTGCGTTCCTCCTGCATTACTCCTCGCCAGTAGCAACGCCACCTCACCAAACAGCACTCCCTCATCTTCGCGTGTCGCTTCTCCCGCCCCCGGATCAGTTAATTACCCGGGCAGCAGCAGAGCCTCGCCAACGTCCCCTACCTCCGCGTCTTCGCCGGGACTCCAGACAGCTCGCGCCTCTACCACGCTTTCCCGGCCAGCCTCTTCATTGCTGTTGTCGAAGCCCTTCAAGTGCCCCAAGCCTAACTGCAACAAGTCTTACAAACAAGCGAACGGCCTCAAGTATCACATGACGCACGGATCATGCAATTTTGCTCCGCCGAAGGATCTTGAGCATTTGCAGGCGTTGCTAGCTTCCAAGCGCAGCCAGAAGGCCGAAGAGGGCGGAGAGCCGATCAGTGATGCTGAGTTGCGGGAGGTAGAGAAGGAGGCTGAGAGACGGTTGCGGCCTTACGCGTGCGGCGTCGGGGATTGCCAACGCCGATACAAGAACATGAATGGTCTTCGTACGTGGTTGTTCCGGTTCACTGGGAATATTCATCTGATGTGACCTCATCATTGCAGGTTATCACTATCAGCACTCGGGCGACCACGGCGCTATTGGACTCGCGTTGCTCGCCAGCGGCCAGCACGAATGCCTACAGCACACTCGGGCTCATCATTCGCGGACCGCCACTCCCGCGAGTTCTAACGTTACCTCTGCGAACAATTCGCCACATGCTACTCCCATCGTCTCCCAGGCGCAAGCGGTTCGACCGTCGTCGGACCATTCATCGCCAACTCACAACCGTCCGAACGGAATGGCATCACATCCAGCATACAACCAGAGCATCGCCCCTGCACCACCGTCGTACGGCTCGTCGACTCTGCCTCCAGCCTACCAGCAGCAGTACACGATGCAGCAACACCACCACTCGCAGATGAACTACGTGATGTCTCCCATGTCTCAGTGATAGCCGTCCTCGTGCATGGTTTACGGTCTCGTGGTCTTACTTCCATCCCTCGCACATCGCCGTTTCTTGTTTACTTTCCCATCTATCTTTTGTTGACTGTGCTCGCCTCGCCCTTCTCTCCCGCCTCATTACCATCCGAGCTCTCGCATCTCAAAAGTAATTGACTTCCAGGTGTCCAGGGGGATCGTCACTGGAAGGATGATCTCTGTGGTCCCGATGTCGCTTGCATTTCTCCCACTCTCCCATCTAATCGGCGACGTCTCGGTACGGTACGCTCCCGGCCCCTCATCACTTTCATCATCCATCTCCGTTTCGCATCTCAATCATCATCTCCCTCGACCGTCTCTCTGCAACAAGGTTACGGTATCCTGAACGAAAGCATTCCCATTTGGCCGAAGTCCACCACGTTGTCGGAATTGTATGTACCTAATCATCTCTTTCCTCCTCATAATTGCCCTGTTCTTTACTGTTCCTTCCCTCTCCCTTCCCTCCTCTTTCGGGATTTCACATCATTTCAACAACGTCTCATAACTTTTTTACACAACGTGGGGAATAGGACTTCCGCGCCAAAAAGTACACAACGTTGTCACTGCACCCTAATTTTTTGTTAGTATTTTGCCCTCCTCGATCTATCTGCTTGCTCTCTGCCCCTTCTATCTCATCCCCCTCTGTCTTTATCCGGTCTGCTACTGTTGTCGTTATTAAAACCTCTGCCCCACCTTCCCCTTCTCTGCTTCTAGTTACGCACGACTTTTCCTCTCCTGCCTGTCTCTGAGTGTAATGAATACATGCGTTGTGCTTGACGCAATTGACGACGATCATGTATATTGTTCGAACTGCCTCAACGGATTACCTATTGCCTCCTACTATCACTTGTCGTACGTTCGTGATGACGCAGGGATCGACGCGAGTGGTCTCTAGGACTTGGATCTTAGACTCAGTGCATTCCTTCGACGTACCTGGGAGCTCAGAGCACCCAGAGTTGAAAGTTCTGATCTTGAAACGGCAGTATGACTTGCGGCCCTGGGGAAACGCTCAGGGTAACCATACCAGACACCAACGCGTACCTTTGCTGCACAGGCTGGGGAGTGGGGGGGGGAGGGGATGAGAGGGCGTGTATTTGTCACCTATTGCAGTAGGTCCGATCGTCGTGCATCGTAATTTGTACGCCGCTGCTGCGAGTTGCAGCCAGCGACCGTGACGATGAGAGAATGAGAATATTGTGGCTATACATATCGGTTTGTGCATATGCACGTCCTGACGCCCGGAAAAGAAGCCTCAGGTCCTCGCACTACTTGTGCTGAAGTCAGAGCTGAAAGTGTCGTAGGCTGTTTTGCCATCGCAAAGTCTGAGGTGTGGATTGTGAAGTGGGGTTGCGCACAGGAATACTTTTTGACGGAGGCTTAACCGTCCTTTTCGTATACTAAATGAAGTAAGTCAGTTATATCAAGTATCAAGTGACAAGTATCAAGGGCACTGTTATCGAGTCCCCTCTCACCCCATAGTCAAAGTGCCCAGGAAATTCAGGATTTGCTTCCACCTCGTCGGGGGAGCGCACCGCGAAAAGATGGCCTATGTATAGGAATACTTATGTAAAAGCGATCGAGCCTTGTTTATGGGCGTTTGCAGCTGGCTCACTCCGTTGAATTGGCGTGCTGGACTTCAGGTGACGAAGCCCTGTAAGCACTGGGTTGACCTGGGAATGACAATGGCGTTGAGAACGTCAAGATGCCTTCGAAAGACCGCGTCACACCCAAATGAACTTCTAGTGGGTCCGAGTCTCCGTTGTGGGTCCACCATGACGCCGCTGGATGTAGGGAAAGCTTCCGCCAGGGACTCGGGGCCCATTATGTGTATCTGAGTGTGTAATGCGACGTCAGCCTGAACAAGGGTAGACAAAGGCTTGTCAGATTAATCGTCGTCAGGGCTCATGTCCTTGCGCATCGGGCGGGAGACTCAGAGACGTCCAAGATGGAATTGCATATGTGCATCGTCTTGGCGGGATCTATTGACTCTGTTATTAATGTTACGACTATCGCGGAGGCAACGCTACGCCAGCTGGCCTGACCTGTGGTGATGGTTATTGTCACGCCTACGAGCCCGACTTGGTACTAGCTACATCAACGACAAACAGCGGGAGAGATATCAATTTCGGAGGGAGGTTGGGTGCCCGGGCTCAAAAAAACCTAGGTCACTGTCGGTGGAGGTCGGGGGCTGTCGGGGGGCGCACAACCGTGACTGACCGCAAATACGACCGTAAAGGGACCAGTGACGACAATTGCGATCGACGCGGTGCCAATGGGGAGTGGCAGCGCTGTAGGAAAATGACGTAGACGCCGTGCACCGGCGTCAAGATTGTTGGGTGAGGGGATGCAGCCCGTTCTCGGGTTCTTCATCGAGGTCGTGTACCAATACTAAATTTTGCTGCAACTCATATGAAATCTGTAAGAGATGGCTTATGCCGGACCCGATATATTTTTG
>SGPM01000491.1:0-15623 GCA_004802725.1 Antrodiella citrinella
ACTTAGCCGTCCGACCGCGCCGCTCCGACACGCTTCGTGCGCGCGAGCACAACGCCTCGCTGAGCATCCCGGCGAGCGTCCGTCGGCCGAGGATACCGTCCGATTGGGACTGCATGGTGACAGGAGACGCAGTGTGATAAGGCGTGTGCATGAAGCCACGGCGGAATCGAACGACCTCGTCCAGGATGTCTTCGTCCCAAAGGTTATCGCTCAGACCATCACTCGCTAACACAAGGATATCGTCTGCCTCCACGGGCACAGTGAACACCTTCGCATCTTGCGGCCGCGTGGAGGACGACGGGCCGAGTTGTACTGGAGTGTTAAACTACAAATCAGTGTAAACCGCAATCAGCATCACGTGTGTGAGGTACGATACGATAGGCATAATGTCAAAGGCACTTACGTTCCACCACATCTCTTCCGTCCGCCATACAATTTCCTCCCCTCGTATCAGCATGCCCATACAGTCTCCTAGATGAGCGATGCGGATCACCGCGCCTGACCGAGGTTCCTCCTGGCTTCTTGCGCCACGGACCTTCTGTTTTGGCTGCGGATAAGCCAGCCCCGTTCGTGGCCTGGGGAACAGGAAACTCGGCGGAGAAGCTACGCGGGCAGAAGTGTTCTGGGATGGTGGTGCAAGAACGGGATTATGGTCGAGCACGGCAAGAAGGGCTGTTGTTGACCCCTCAAGAAGCGGAACAGGCTGTGGTCGGTGAGGCGTCGATGTGGGAGAGGAAGAACTAGAAGCTGGATATGGGTGCGCGTTCTCGCCGGTCGTTGTCGACTCCGCGGCAGAAGTCGAAGAAGATGTAGTAACCCGTTCATCTCCGGAAGATTCGCCATTGGTGGCCTCGGGGTGTTTGACATGAACACGCATTGTCTTGTCATATGCTCTTTCCAGGATCATCAACACATCAAGGCCGTCCACAAGCTCTTCCAAGGGGTCGTCGAGCTCATCAAGATCATCCTCGAAGACGGAAGACCTGAAGATATATCAGCATGTGAAAAAATATTTCAAGGTTGTGATATGCTCTTACTCTGCATCCAAAGCAGCGTCTACTTCTTCCGAGCAAAAGTGCATCAACCGTTGAGCAAATAGAGCACTCGGGGTCGAGTCTTGCATATTTGCTGGAATAAACTATGAGATATTGAATACACAATCTGAGGATGGTTCCACATACCGTTTCGGTGTGATTTCGACCAGCCGCCGACGCCATCGGCTACACCCATCGCATTGTCCCTTACGAAATATGCGTCCTCCCCAACCTGCACAGCGGAGCATTTGCCTTCTGGAGGCAGAGCTTGCATACCACCCGCGAACGGAAAGGCTGGCCGTCCGTCCGAGCCTGCCGTCTTCACTCCTGCGGAATGCTTCGGAATACCATACGCGCCCACATCGAGGTGATACCGAGTGTTCTGGGACGCAGAGACACCGTTGGAGGCGTCAAGATGACTCGCGGAAGAGGTATCTGGAGACGCTGGAGGGCCAAATGAAGGGTAAGGGAAAAAGAGCGGGTGGTTGGGATTGGATGGGATATGCGACGAGGTAGCGTCCGATTGACCTGAGGAAAAAGCTAGAGGGTATGGCGGAGGACCTGAGGACTGATGCTGGTTCGAGTAGGTGGCATTGTTGTGGGTCGGACTCTCTGCTTCCGCCTTGATGGGCGGCCTGGTGGAGACAATGATGTTCGTTGGACGAGAGCTGGGATTTGGCGGCGGCGGCGGCGAGTCAAAGAAGGAAAAGGGTAATGCAGACGAAGCGGTGTGCAAAGAACGCGATGAAGAGGCTGAGGAGGTCGAGCAATTGGAAGAGACGGAGTTTGAGCGCACACGAGAGGAAAGAGGAGTAGACGAGGAGACTAGTGAAGAAGCCGCTGATGGTGGTGGTCGGGGAAGCGCGGTGTAGAGCCGCTTGTGTATGGTCTTCATGGGGGGCGTGCTGGACGGCCTGGTCGCTGTGAACGACGGCGACGAGGGGGGTTTAGGGAGAGGAGGTGGTGGTGAGGGTGATAATAGGGCGGGGGCGGGGTAGCCAGCCAACCGGATTTCGCCAATTTCCGGCTCTTCACTTGTCTCACGCACTCTCCACTGCCATCTCTTATAGCATTTTGGCTTTCCATGACATCGGTCACACACTGCTTTGTCTAAGTGACAAATCCTCACGAAGCTTGTGTCGTATGTTCTCAACGTGAGTACACCGTACATGCGGTGATACATGTACCCATGAAGAATGTCAAACTATATCCTGGCGCTCCTGACCCTGTATGTAGGAAATCACTCGGTGCTCTGCCTGGTACTCGTGACATTGTCCACAATCCCATAGGACGTCCTACGGGCTGTAGCTTCGATATACCATCTGAATGTTGTATCGAGTCACGGCTCATCATCGCTGCCTCCACTCCTGAGGCCTGACGGGTCTGTTCACCCTCCTATGTAACATCGAGGTCGTTCACTGGCTGTATCGTCGATTATCGACCAATCGAACGAATCTAGGGTGACCGGACTCGCCATTTCCATCTCCGTGCAGCAGGAACATTTCTGGGAAAGCTACTCGGACCTCCTGTTCCTCCGAAGGTCACACCCTCAGATGCAAAGCGCCAGATATTTGGAACGGGGCGCGATAATTTCGCTGTCTTCGTACATGCTTTCAATCACGTTGTCTGCAAGGTTCGTCACATACCCAATTGCTGCTGCTGGCGAGACAAACTTCTGCAGTATCCAACCTGGAAAGACCTTCTTATTCCGTCGGCAGAAAAGGCGACAAGCGGTACTGGCACACGTCCAATCAAGGGAAAATCCCTCGTCAGCAACTCGTCAGTCAAGGTTTCACGGTATCACAGCTCGACTATCTTATCCTTATGAACCATGTTTTGGCAGTTTTGGAGTCACTTCCGCGGGGAACGATCGGTATTCTTGAGCAGGGAACGATTGATTTCTTGAACACTTGATCTACGTGTTTATACGTCGTAATCACCGTCGACTGAACGATTACTATCAATGTAAACTATACGACTACACAATGCTATACACACTACACCTCCAACACGCGCTTCATCCACTGCCACACCGTGAAGGACACGGCCGTCATTGGGATGATCTTCAGATATCCCACCCCCAACCCGACATAGAACCCCCGCCAGCCCCGCGTCCGCCAAATCTCCTGCGCAGTTTCCCCCCATCCCAGCCACCGATCCGGATGCGTCAAACCTCCCACTTGCATCCGCCGCCGTACAACTTCGAACGGGTAGGACGCGGTCTGGGATATCGCACCGGACAGCGCGCCGATCGTTAAATCCACGACTGGGTGCAGCTTTTGCTTCGGCCGGGACGGCGTGGACGGGGGCATGAAATGAGAACGCAGGAATCCCCACGTCAGAAAGGACGTTCCTGCGTAGGGTACCATGCCAATGACTGTGACTGAGAATCCGCGATAGAACTTGAGTATTGGAAACCGGGAGAATAATGTAGATGCTGGGTGTTTTGGAGAAGGGACTGCTGACGGAGACGATGATGTGGAAGACGTGGTGGTGGTAGTGGCTGTGATGGCAGATTCGCGGTAAATCTTGGATACTGCGTAGGAAAAGTTGGGACGATGGTTGGCGTTGGTATTGTACGCCATGCGAACGCGTATGACGTCCAGGGGATAGGTAAAAAATACAGATATAACACCTGCCAGAACGATCAGTGAATCCTATGGGTGGAGACGGTATGTGACGTACCAGCTAATGCACCAGCGGTGAACCGACGCAGATTCGTCTGCTGCTCTCTGGTAGGCATCAGGATCTATATATTGCGTTCAGGTTGTGCCCCAAATCCAAGAAGACGGTACGTACGTTCTCAATCTGGTCGTAAGCCATGAACTTGATGGCCGCGTACGGAAAGATACGCAATAGGGTGGCTGAATGGCCCTGCAATAAGCCCAACATCCCCGTCTCTCTGTATATACGTGTCCCAGCTCTGAACGCGCCGCTCCACGAGCCTGAACAATAATGAGGCCATAAGCAAACATAACGGTTGTGGAGAAACGTACCGGCATATTTGGTGTAATCTGGATTGGAAGCTTGAAAAAGGATTTTGACTCTGTCCAGCGGTGCGACGACTGTCTTTGCCTATGAAGCATGGTCAACGAGAGGGAACGCAAGATATAGGAAGAGACTCACGACGCAGCCCGCGACACCGCCAGCGATGCCGCTTCGGACGATGTAGTGGAGGTTCTGCTTGTCCTGTCGTGTGCGTACATGGGAACTCATTCGTCGTCTTTTCTTCGCGTATGTCGGGGTCTCCGCGAGCAACGTTAGCACATTGGGGGTATCGAAACGCGACGAACGAGAAAGTAGGATAACAACGGGGACGAGGAGTGGAATTCGGCTGGAACTTACTTACAAACGCAGAGTCGGATTTCGGCTCATACTAGGCGTTTAGTTATTTATTCATTATTATTCGCTAACTTATGTCCCGAGCGCCGACGTCCGACTCTCCCGACGCCACATCAACGACCACGGTGACGGTCGACGTCGATTCGACGATGGACTCGGTATGTTTCTCATTCTCGTAGACATGGTGATCTCAAGCTCATCGTCGGGTCATAGCGTCCTTCCAAGCGCCCTCGTCTGGCACCGAAGCTCGTCGACCCGACCAACGTCCGTCGTGCCATCCCGCCCATTGTCCCCGCCTTTGACAAGCCACCGTCGAATCATGTGCGACCCTGTATTCCACTTCTCAAACCGCCTGACTTTGGGCTTATGTCCTCAACAACGACGCCACGTTCCGTCGGTCTGAGCGCAAACTCCCCCGCAACCAAGACCGTCCGCTCGGGTCGTTTGGACGCACATCCTATCATCGCAGAACCACCTGTACAATCTGTTCAGCAGCAGATGCGTTTGCGTCCACCACCACCACCACCTGCACTTCCTGCGACGCCTGCAAAGTCGAAGTCCACTCTTGTCTCTTTGACAGCTCCCTCGCGCAATTCTCCAGTCAAGCGTCCCCGGATCCCTCCCATGCCACTTGTGTCGGACAAGACTCGTCCAGCCACACCTCTCAGAGCTCTCCAGCCGCCCCCGCCCCCTGTTACACCGGCAAGGCTTCTACACGACATGAAGCCGATCTCCGAGACACACATTGCCCAGTCCGTCAACCCCATGAGTGAAGGTGGTTCCACGGATCTCTTTTCTCTAGCGTTGAAGGCCAAGGGTGAAGACGACATTATATGGGTCAGTCCGGAGGAGCGAGAACTGGGGCGGGGTCTAGTCGTCAGTCCAGAGAAGGCCACCAAGGGAAAGGGCGGGAAATACATTCGGTATGTCCTATCCAGTATCTGCATCCTGATCATGTTATTGACGAAACACAGAGGTCGTCTGGCGGACAACGCAGCTCGTAGATTCGCATCTGAACGCACGGTTGGCCGCCTCTGGGAGACGCAGCTCGCTCGCAGGCTAGCAGTGCCGAACGTACGCCCCGCGCCGGACCTCTGTCTTCGCGTCCGCACCATTCTCCACGCTACGGCCTCCTCCGCAACCCTCGCGCGGTGTGTCCTTATCAGCGCCACCGTACCCCTCCCTCGGCCCAAGCCCAAGCGCATCTTTATCCCGTTTGGCACGCAGGACATGAGTGTGCCGGAGGAGGACGAGCGGTGGGTGCTGTTTCGCGTGGATGATCCGAAGAGTGGGGTAGAGAAGGTCGTTAGGGAGGGTCTTGAGGTGGCGGTGTGGATGCCGTGGATGCTGCTTGCGATCCCGGGAGGTATAGACGGGGTGGGCAGGACGGAGGAGGCAATATTGTGTACGAGGTATGTCGTTCGGACGTGATAGCTCACTTAGCATCTGGGACATTAGGGATAGAACCGAAACATGTACGTTTAGTCACATGAAATCAATACAGGTTATTTTACGATTTGCTATTGGAGACGTTGTTCGCGCACCTCCTTCTCTGGAAGCCCGAGGAGGGCCGGCAAATCCCGGGACGCTCTCAAGCGCGTTTCTTACTTCGTCCGTCCCACTTGACTTCAACTTTCATCTACTATGTTGCGATTTCCACTAGTCAGTACTCAAATGTCGTTACGATTTTTCATCTTCTGACTTACTTCTGCGTCGTACAGTCTCGCAGAGCCTTCGTGATGGCAGCGGCAGCAGTCACCGTCGTGCATGATTCACGGGACAAGGTATGTAAGTACACCCTCTCATTTCTTCGTCAGGTGCTCAAACTTTCTCTAGTTGCCAATCTATCCACGAGCAGGTTCGGAAATTCTGCTACAAGAAACTCCATCTGAACTTGAACGTCAAATCGGCGTTGCAAGGCAAGCAGTGACCAGCACCTACTTCGACTCTCATGCACGCGTCCAGGAGGTTGTGTCCCGGTGGATTGGTGTGGAACAGGCTGTAGAACGTACGTCTTATTCATTATATCATCTTGCATACCGTTCTGATCATTTCACAGGCCGCGTGAAATCCTTCATTGCCCCCGACGAGCCCCTCACTCCCGGTGTACTCTACGTCGGCGTCGCCACGCTCACGGGGTCCATCCTCGCCCGCAACCGCTTCCTGTTCACTCGTCTCGTTCTCCCTCCGACCCTCTTTTTCCTCTCGCTGAACCACTTCCTTCCAAAGGCATCCAGTAACCTCTCGGAGTACTTTGGCTCGCTTGAGGAGGCCTACTTCCCCACCCTGGCGCAGAAACATGCCGTCGCGAACGCACACACTCTGATGACGTGGGAGATGGCGAAGGATGCGACTAGGGATGGTAGAGAGAAGATCAGTGCAGGTGTCGTCTCGGTGATTGGGAAGGTGCAGGAGGCAACAGGTTTGAAGCTGAGGGAAGGCCTGGGGTTGGCCACGGGGAAGGCTGAGGTAGTACGTGAGCTTGTTGATGCGAAAGTGGAGGAGGTCAAGGTTGTCGCCGAGAAGAAGGTAGAGGAGGTTACAGAGGAGGCAAAACGGTCTGTATAGATACCAAGCTTCACCACCCACCCTTATAGATTTCTCGTTGCGTTACTCACTCGTATTGCCGAGGATCACTGTTGCATCGTCGCAAAAGAATGTGCGTGTACAAGTTCAACGAACCCAAGAATCATCATACAGCATATCATCCAATGTACAAATTCACAGCCCTCTTGTTACCAGTCTAGCTTCTTGTCGCCTCCACATCCCGCCCCCACCTCCGCGGACGACCTTCCATCCATGCTCTCTCCGTCTGGTCCTACAATCTCGATTCCGCCTCCACTTGCACGGTCCAGTAGCTCCGCCGTTGCCTGACGCACCATCCACTTCGATGTCCCAATGACCGCGTCCAATGCGTCTGGTGATGGGAGGAGCAAGAACACGTCTTCGTCATCTGAAACTGGGGACGGGGAAACTTTGACTTCGAAAGCGAGGATGCTGTACGAGTCGTCGTTGAGACACTCGCCGTTGGTGAGCGTAAAGTTACGTTTATGCATCGGGCCTATGCGTATATTGAGCAATGATGCAGCAAAGAAGACGGAAAGGATTTACATGAGATATAAAGCTTCCCCGAGTTGGGATCATCTCCAACTAACCCATGTTCGAGCACGAACGCGCGTTTGTGCGGACACATTTGCTGCGTTGCGAAGTACCCGCGACGAGGGACGTGGAAGATAGCCAACTGAGAGTCCCCATAGCGTACCGCGCACGAACTGCGTAACCCAGTCGGTAAGGAAAAAAACAAAGGAAGAGCAAGATACATACGTCGTTCCAAGATCCGTCGGTGTCAAGTCCGACACCTTCGCCAGCTTGCGCCACTCCCACTGCTCTTTCTGCTCCGAGATAAGCTCAGGCTTGATATGAGCCGGCGGGAACGCCTTGGCCCAGTTTGCGGGACGCTGCTGGCCACGCTCGACAATTTGTTCGACTTGAGGAAGACGTTCGTCCTATCCACACACATTAGCACTGACAAAGTCAAAAGAGGGAAGATAGAGAGTACCGTGTTTGTGAACTGCCTGAATTGCTTCTGACGTGAAGGGTCGTCCACAACAGCGCGCCATTCGTCATAATAAGTCCCTACCAGCTCCGACATTTCTGCTTCCAAATCAGCACAGATGCCGAGCTCGTCTTCGAGGATTACTTTTCTCAGTTTCTAGAGGGCACTTTGTCAGAATCGGGTCTCGGTGGCAATACACTGTCGACTTACGTCAATCCCGCCCTCCATACTCTCCAGCCATCTCGCGGTTCGCATCAGCTTGTCCGCCGTACGGATATAGTACATGATGAAGCGGTCCAGTATGCTGATGACCCGCGAAGGGGGAACGTCTCGCGCGAATAGCGTAGCGTGCCGCGGGTTCGCTCCACCATTCCCGCATACAAAAACTGGAGAACGCGTGAGGATTTTACGAGACAGAGAAAAGGCGAGACATACTGTTCCAGCCCTTGTCCGTAGCTATAAGCCCGAAGTCCTTACTCTGCGCCTCTGCACACTCACGTACACACCCACTGACGCCGCCTTTAAACTTGTGTGGAGAACGAACACCCTTGTACCGCTCCTCTAACGTGATAGCCACTGAAAGGACCAGTCAACCATGCATCAAACGTGAACGCAAAACCAGGTGCTTACTTCCGACACTGTCGCCTACCCCATACCGACACCAGGACGTTCCGACACAGCTCTTCACCGTCCTGAGGGCCTTCCCATACGCGTGCCCGCTTTCGAAACCTGCGTCGATCAGTTCCTTCCATATTGAGGGTAAATCGGCCTTCTGCGCCCCGAAGAGGTCTATCCGCATCGCACCGGTGATTTTGGAGTACAAGCCGTCTGGAAAAATGATTAGACGATGTGCTAGTAACAAGCGGAATGTGGAACGTACATTTCTTAGCCACTTCGCCGAGAACGATCAGCTTGTCGGGTGTGATCTACATGAACGGTCAGAACACATGTCACTGAAGAGAATGGTTGGACGTACCTCTCCAGCAGCTACGCGTGGTACGACAGAGAAGGTCCCGTTTCTCTGAATGTTCGCCATGAAACGATCATTCGTATCTTGGTTCCTGTGCATCTTTGTCAGCACAGCAGACCGACCGCATACGACGTTAGACAACTTACGCATGGTGGACTTTCTCCATGATGTGCTCGTTGTACAACGAACTCAGGATACTTCCAATTGCGGGCTTGCAGACCTCACATCCGATGGCGGTCTTGCTTACACCAATCGCGGTCATAATCTCCGGTAACGTCTTCAATTTCTTGATCCTGTTCAACTCATCAGCAAAAAAGTAAACTGAACAGCATTAGCAGACACTCACTTGATCACGTTGAACATGTCCGCGCGGCTCATTGCGAAATGCGGACACAAGTGATTGCTGACCTCCGCGCCGGACTTCTTCATCTCAGCCTTGAAGATGCTCGTTAATATTGGCACACCTAGAAACATCTGTCAACGAAACTACAAAACGTTGTAAAAATTGTACGTACATCCACCACATCCCGTTCCAGCTTTCGTCTTACTCTTGATGGCGTTCAAAGTGTCTATCCCATTCTTCACGCAGTTGACGACATCGCCCTTGGACACGTTCTGGAAAAAGACAATGAGTTTAAACCCGAACAAGTCCAACGGAAAATACATACATGGCAACTGCAGATCTGCGTATCGTCGTCGAGGTCAGCACCAGACTCGTCCCCGCCAGAGTTTGTTCCAAGAATGAACTGTGATGGTAGGACTTCAATAGCTTTCTAGAGACAGAAATCGGTAGTGAGCAACAAGTGTCAACAAAACGATGAGAGGATACGTACTTTCTTTTTTACCAACGCGACGAGCTTGACGTAATCGGACGTGTCACCGACCATCATTCCTCCGAGGATGTACTTCCCGTCCGCGCTGAAGATATACCTGCCAAGCCATGTGTCAACATCGGCATATAACACGACTTTGAAAAATAAGACTTACTTCTTGTACACACCCGCGAATGGATCCCGGTACGTCAATGTTTCAATGGGACCGTCCGCAACCGCCGCCATCCCATGTTTCTTCCTCGGAGCGGCCTCTCCAATCGCAGCTATCTTATCCGCCTCACTCCCAATGCCACTGCCGTTGACAACGGCGGCGTCCTCTGTGATCTCCCATACTTTCGCCTTCTTGTTCAGGTCTTGCTGGTCGTGCGAAAGAGGTTTTGACGTCGCCGGAACTGGTCGCTTGACACGAAGGGATTGGACCGCAGCAGGAGGCGCAGAAGCACGTTGCTCAGCGAAGAAATCACCAAAAGAAGCAACGTCTACGCCCATGAGCTTGAGTTTGGTCGACAAATCTGGCGGATTCTGCGATACAATCAGCCCAAATTCTGGCACAAGTGACGATCACACTAACCATCTGTCTCTTCCTGAACCCACCCACATTGGTCTGGATCTGGGTGAAATTGAACGCCAGGATGTCTGCCATCTCTACTCCAGGTCCGATCAATCCGTAAGTCTCACCCTTCCAACTCGCACATTCTCCAATAGCGAATACGTCGGGCGCACTGGTCTCCAGGAAATCGTTGACGACAATTCCGTGCTTTCCGCCCTCCATACACTTGATATTGGACGCGCGAGCAAGGTCATCTCTTGGAGTGATTCCAATAGCGAAGATGACGATCTCGCTATCCAGAATGCTTCCATCTTGCATCTTCAGTCCCGTGAGTACAGTCTCGTCACCCTTGTGCACGGTAATTAGGTCGGTCGGGGACGCGTTTGTAACGACCCGGACGCCCATTGCCTCAATACGCCGCAGGACAATCTCACCACCGTGGGCATCGAGCTGATGTGAGAGTGGGTAAGCACGGCGGTTCACGATTGTGACACTTTCAATAGTGTCTAGGTCATACGCTGCCTTGGCAGCTTCGAGACCAAGAAGACCGCCACCAATGACTGTCACCTGTACAAAGAACTGCTTCAGCAATAGCAAATTTGCGTAGATCACATGTGATGTGCTTACCCTACCGCCTTTCCCCTTCCCTTCGACAGACACATACGTCAGGAGGCCTTCCAAATCCGCGATGTTCCTATACACAAAAACACCCTTTACTTTGGGGTCCGCGTACCGCGGCAGCGTTGCTTCCGAGCCCGTGGCCAGGACGCAGTAGTCGTATTTGATGGTACGGTTGGGAGTTGTCACCGTATGGGCCTCCGCGTCGAGTGAGAGCACGGTCTCAGAGGTGTGGAACGTGAAGCGATCGGGGGACTGCGACGCATACCAGTCGGCTGTCGGTATACAAATGAGAACTACATGTCAGGAATGTGGATCAGAGCGCAAACTTACGGGGATTGAGATACAGTTTCTCGATGTTGCGGTGTTGGAAATACTCCGTTAGTGCGACTCGGTTGTAGGCCACTGTATGCAGATGCGTGAGTGTGATCCGCCATGCAAGGCCTACGAGCGTAAGACAACACTTACAGTGCACTTCTTCACCACAGGTGACGATGCGGTATTGCCCGCCTTCGTCAAGGTTGAGTACTTTCTCAATGAAAGCTATGAAAGGTCGTTAGAGATGAAGGACTGTGAATGAGATATGGGACGTACCTATTCCGACCATTCCCAGACCAGCCACAAAGATGGTCTTGCGACCGTCCTGGGGTATCCCGCCGTCGATATCCATCACTATCGCCTCCATGACTGATTCCTGTTCTAAAGTACACACAGGTGGCGAGATGCTGCTTTTCAAGACCTGATGTCGGAATAAGACGGTGAGAAGTAGCGTAGACGCAGAAGAAGTAGACGGTGCCAAGAACTCACGAGTCAACACTATACGTGCATGGCAAAACCCAATATTCGTACGTCCTTCCGACACCCGGACATGCGACGACCAGGTGGTTGGACTGTTTCACGATCGCACCAAGTCTGAGGTAACCACTCTGTAAAGAATAGGAGAGAGGTAAGGGCTTTCGGAGAGTATGAAGACGATCGGGCGGAGGCAGGTTTGTTAGACTCTCATAAGAAGTACGCAGGAATCCCTGGGAAATCCGAACAAAGATGTGGAAGAGAAAAAGACCGAGAAATGGCGCCGTGTCCTGTGTCTAGGAAGTCGCCGTGGTTGTCGTCGTCAGTCTCCGTGTCGTCGCGGTCGTGCACAGCGGCGAGCTTGCGGAGCACCGCACTCATCAGTGGAGCCGTACCAAGGAGTGCATGGCTGGTACTCATGTAGAGCATCCCGACGAGTTTCTTGTGAGCAGAAGAGTTTGCGTCGGCCTCTCCGGCTAAGTTCATTCGAAAGTTGGGTCCATGTCTATATCTGCAAGATGTCCGGTGAGCCACACGCCGCCTCTCATTCATTGTCATTGTCATTCATACAAGTACATTCTGAAATAGATGTCCTACTACATAAGCTGAAGTCCTTCATTGCGGTCGGTCTCAGGTAATTGAACTGGTGGCACCGGCAGTAGGGAATGAGCCTGAGCACAAATTGTGGCACCGGAATGCTTACGGCTTGTTCTGTAACGCCCAGTGTACCGATCTCGTCTACTGGATTATGTTGTGAATCCGCAGGGTGTACTCAGTTCGAATAAAACATATGAGCCTCGAGGTGAATGTACTGTACATGTCCAAGGAGGATGCCGAACTCGCGACGATGTCAGTGATATTGTCACAAATGACCTATTGCCGTGACTGAGCGTGACTCTAGCGCGCGCCTACAAGCGGCCATGTTGAGTTTTGGCCCGTCTCCATTTCCGTCTTTGCTCTCTTCTCTTCCCTCCTCCCAACCACTCCGTTTCCGCGTGTTCGCTGCACATCTGCACGGCCTTGCTGTATCCTGCACTTTGCCGGCATTCTACCCCACATTCATCAACGTAAATCCCGTCGCGTAAATAATTCTCTTCACCATGGACTTCACATTCGGTGGAAAGTACAAGCTCGAAGAGGAGATCGCTATGGGAGGCTGTGGTAAGTCTCACTGTCCTTTATGACTTTTATGCTCATCTGGGAGCTCACTTGTACTCGTTTCGGTCGTTTTTCGCGTCACTGTAGGTACCGTCTACCAAGGGGTCCACACTGTCGCTGGCAAGGAGGTCGCCATCAAGGTCGAGCCGGCCATAGCGCGTTCAAGCCCTCTCAAACAAGAGTCGAAGATTTACAAGACTCTCATGGGTGGCCCTGGTGTTCCCTGGCTGATGTGGTCAGGGAAACAGGGCGACTACAACGTCATGGTCGTCGACCTCCTGGGGCCCTCTTTGGAAGACCAATTCAGGATGTGCAACCGCTTCTTCTCACTCAAGACCGTGTTGTTGTTGGCAGACCAACTGGTGAGCATCGTCGTCTTATTGTCTCGCTCGCTGGTTGTCGCCCCTGTGTCGTCGCCACGCCTACCAGTGGCCGCTTCCTGTGGCGCCCAGCCAGGCACGCCACACCTCGTTTCGCGTTCTCGCGCGCTGACACATTTCCCTTCTCTTGTTTTTAGATTACGCGCATCGAATATATCCACTCGCGCGATCTCATACATCGCGACATCAAGCCCGCTAATTTTGTTATGGGTGTTGGCAAGAATTCGGACTTTGTCAATATCATCGATTTCGGCCTCGCAAAGAAGTTCCGTGACAACCGTACTGGGCTCCATGTACCCTACAAGCAGGACGATCATCATGGCGTGGGCACCTGCTTGTTTGCTGCTATTAGCACCCACCTCGGCATTGGTGAGTTTTCACAATTTTCCGTGACTGACGTCTTCTGGATCAAACTCATGTTGCTATGTTAGAATGCTCCCGGCGTGACGACCTAGAGTCGCTTGCATACATGTTGATATACTTCATGCGAGGCAGCTTACCGTGGAGGAAGATCAAAGGATCCGACACTGCGTCTACGTGGGACCTGATCAAGGAGAAGAAGCTTGAGTGCGAGCAGCTGCTCACTGTCGGTCTTCCTCCTGAGTTTGAGGTGTTCTATACCTACGTCCGCGGCCTGGACTTTGGTGACCTGCCTGACTACGAAGGCCTCAGGCAACTTTTCAGAGGCCTGGCTGAGCGGGAGGGCATCGAATACGACAACATCTTCGAATGGACTGTCCCCCCGAGGGAGGACGGAACCGGGGAGAGGGAGAAGAAGAGGAGGAGGTTCTGTGCCGCTTGCGCCAAGGCTGGCAAGCACGGACATGGCCGAGCGGTGAGCTCATAGGCCGCATGCGGGGGTAGAGACCCACGAGCGGTGGCATGCCAGTACGTCCGTTCCATTCTGCTCCTCGGCCCGCTCGTTCCTAATCCTCGCTCTGAAGCTACCATAAGCCGTATGCGCATGCGAAAACACCGAAACCCAGAACAGCCAAGCGCGCTGAGATGTCCCCGTCATGACCATCCATCCTGAACGACAACGACTGCATAGACACAGGCACTTCTCAACCCCATGAACCACCCCATCACCACACACCGCCCGGTCCGGCCCTGGTCTTTTCTCTCCTTTAGAGGCTGGAACAAAGCTGGTGTTTAACCCCCCTCTCCTACCCCCTTTTGACGTGGCTTTGCCGCTGTTTATTGGTTGGCGCATCGATGTAAATATTATTATAAGTGGTGGCGTGATGCTCGGCGTTTTCGTGTATCTCTAAAGGTCCGTTCTCTGTTTCTGTATGCCTCCTTTGACGACGCTCAATTGTTTTTGTCTTTGTCCAGTGTCGCCACCACCACCAGCTACAGCCACGTCAAACCTCCGGCGCCACACGGATGGTTCTTGCGCTATCGGATATCGTGCGCAATCCATCGGTGCAGCGTTTTCCCTGCCTTGTTTTGTATGATGGCATTTAGGCCTACCACACGCACACGCGCACCAAACAAGCTTTTCTCTTTATGTTCTCACCAGGCACTCGTATTACTTAGGGTATTATGGTCGAAGGAGGTTATTCTTCACTATGTTATATATGTATTTATGATGCTGCGTTCGCTATGTTGTCGTTGTCGTTTGTCGTTTCGCTGTGTATATACTTCTGTTTGCTGTCGGGTGTAATGCGCAGATCGTTGTGTTTGTTGTGAAGAATGGTTTTTGAGACGGGCGGTTGTGTGTAAGCGTTTGGCGTGCGCGTCATCTTGTTCCCAACGCTCTTGTTGGATCGCGTTGAACCTCGGTCGAACCTGATCAGAACCAGCGTACCGAGTTTGGTAGGGCCTCTTTGCTCCTGTCTCCTGGTAATCGTACGCTCAGATTTATTTGTAGGCTTGTGCCAGGAGTAGCGCGACACAGACTCTTGCGTTCAAGTTGCTGACTACTGGTGAGCCCTCCCGATCCTAATTGTCTAAAGACGTAATACCGAGTCTGAGTTCTGAGCAACCTTGTTCGTTTCTACGATCTTCGGACGCCTCGACAAAAGAGTCGAGACCGCTTGATCTCTCACCCCCACGACCACCACGGATTGCAAGGATGGCGTCGTCGTCTACGCCGACGTTCATCGCGAACGAGCGCGTGCTGTGCTACCACGGGCCTCTGATGTACGAGGCAAAGGTGCTGCGGACGGAGACGTGGGACGAGAGGAGCACGAAGCTGGGCACGCTGGGCCCGCACTATTTCGTGCACTACAAAGGGTGGAAGCAGACGTATGTGTTTTCGCCGCCAGGTACTACGTAATCTAATGATGGGTGTAGGTGGGACGAGTGGGTGCACCCGGCGCGGCTGCTGAAGCTGAACGAGACGAACGTGGCGCTGCAGAAGACGCTGCAGCAGGCGAACGCTGCGG
>SGPM01000492.1:0-15575 GCA_004802725.1 Antrodiella citrinella
CAATGCTGTCCGACGCTTTTCAAGCGTCGGGGAACGAAAATCCCGCTTTTAAGGCCACTTGAAGTGGTCCGGACAAAATTCGAGTTTCGGTGATGCCACTTGAGATTTTCGGACAAAAATTGGGATTTTGAAGAGCCTGTCCGGACACGAGATTTTTTTGAAAATCAAGTGGCATCTGGCAGGGTTTTCAGGGGTCCTAACCAATCGCTGTGGGACCTCCACTCGCCATCACCTGAGGGATCACGAGCGAAAAACACAGAGCCATCGCTTGATCATGATCGAGCGCCAGAAGGAACTTCCTTCGCCGGCCCGTTGTGCCCGGGCCACCACTGGCCACTGCACCTCAGCCTGGCAGTGCGGCACTGTGACTGCCCTCGTTCCTTCCACTTAGACCACCATGTCTCATTTCTTCACCTTCTTATTTCGCGTCCCTTTACCTAGCACGCATTGTCCTGTCGTGGAACAACTCAACGGTTACCCCATCTGCCAGCTCCGACCAGGACACGACTACCCATTCCACCTGCCGCCTCAAATAATCAATGTGGTCGACATTCTGCACAGCAACGAACGGACGGTCGTGTATCTAGGTCTATGTGAAGACAATACCGAGCTTGCGTTGAAGTTCAGCAATATCGAGGACATATCTGCAGAAGTGGGGGCATACGACGCCTTCGAAGGCCTCCACGGCACGGTGCTGCCTAAGATGTATGGTGCCCTCATCGGCAAGGACAGGATCGGCAAGAAAATACCGTGTCTGGTGCTAGAGCGTTTTGGAGACCGACTCACAAGGCGTTTCGGTGATCTGCAGAAGACGGAAAAGTACGTGTCAGTGCATCTGTGTTGTCCGAACTCGAACTCGAACCCGACCCGACTCATCCTGTTTGTTGCAGGGCGAAAATCCTGAATAAGCTTGCCGAAGCTCATCGTGCTGGTTTATTTCCTCTACCCTTTTCCGAGCGTCATGTTGTTGTCAAGGACGACGACTATCGTCTCATAGGCCTGGGTTGCGCTGAAAGACACGATCCACCATGCTGTTGGACGTACGACTTCACGGCGCACGTCCAGGACGATGACATAAAACCTACAGACCCTTCCGCGCAATGCGGTTCACTAAAGTCGTGGGCAGAATATATGCGATTTTGGGATCACGGTAGGTAACTCTTTGCTTTTCGGGAAACATTGTCATCTGATATTGAGCTGAGTATAGGAAAGCTCATCCTGTCTCGCACAATTTTAATTTCAAAGAGCGACAAGCTCCCGCCACAGCATATCGTGGACCGCCTGAGTACCGCCATTGGCATGAGCTCGGACCATGACTACATCATGACGGATAGAAAGCAGATCGGTGCCAAATACCTCGCGATCGTCTGGGAGCAAATGACGAAACATGGTATGCTTCTTGAGGACGTCCAAAAGCTACTGAAATACTACAGTTATTTGGCTCATAAGGAATGGCACGAAGAACGGTATGTGCTGTCACTCAAATAACACCGTGTCTTTGATGCTGACCGCTGGTGTGTCGTTCACTCAGGAACGAAGTATTCGTGCCTTTACCTGGTATGAACTTCTCGGCCTACAAACCACGGTGAACCCACGAACTTGAACTTGGAATTGAAAGCGCCTATGAATCCGAATGAATGGGTCTCACAATTATCTCTCCAAAGTTATTTTGTATTGTCTGCTACTAGACTAGAATATTATCTTGCTTTGGGAAAAAAATTTGGTGCGACGTTGACCTCAGGCGGACGAATGCTTGTGCAAACTTCAGGAATGTTGACCGAAAGACCGTGAACGTTCAACATTTGGATCAATATTAAGCCCTCAACGAAGACTGTGTGCTGTAATTTGCGTGTAGACTTTGACTCGAAACTCGCATATACAATTTTGTGCAGCGATCACCATCGGTCCTCAGAAATGGGTGCACGTTTCAGAACCAAGGTATGTAACATACGTACCGGTATGTACACGCTCGAATTGTTCAGCCGTCGGAGTGCGGGTTGAGATATGGGAGTGACTGGAAATATGGGCCCCGACGGAGAAAGACTCGTTAGATATGTCTGGAGGTCCGGAGTATCGTCAACTGCATGCTCTAAGCCGCAAACAAGTCTGTCCGTCTTCGAGTGGCGTATGTTGGAATCTAAACCTGCTATCGCTGCTATATTAGATCCCGGCGGAGATGGCCGGTGATCATGATGATGACCGGTGATCTCCGACGTGTGGTTCAAAGTGCGGATCGTTGTGGCCCACGTCAACTTGAACCACCATGTCGTCGAACGTATTTATACTTGACTTTGCCAGAAATCTCCCCTCAATTCGACATGTCGCGCGCGGTCTTGACACCTACCCAGTCTGTCAAGTCGATCCAGGAACTATGTTCGAGTTTCTTCTACCGCCCCAGCAAATTCGCATCGTCGACATACTATATTCTGGGCCCCGCACATCTGTGTATCTCGGAATATGCGAGGACGAGAGGGAAGTCGCACTCAAGTTTACCGATCCTCACGCAGTCCTCGTAGAGGCGGGAGCATACGACTCGTTAGTCGCAATCCAAGGGTCGGTACTACCAAAGCTATACGGCGTGCTGCATGGAAAGGATTGGAGGGGGGATAAGATGTCGTGCTTGGTGCTGGAGCGATTCGGGGAACAACTCGAGTGCGGCTTCCTTGATCTGCGAAAATTAGAGAAGTACGTACATGTCTCCTTCACTATGACCCGTCCTCACTCGGGTTTTCGTAGGGCGAAGATTCTCAACAAGTTGGCCGAGGCTCATCGCGCCGGTCTACATCATCTTGACTTTGCCGAGCGAAATGTCCTCGTCAAAGGTGGCAACTACCGCATCATAGACTTGGGTCATGCAAAGCCGCACAACCCTCCCTGCCAGTGGACGTATGACTTCTTAGAGCATGTTGAGTGTGATGACGTGAACATCATGGATCCCTCAGTCAGATGCTCGGTGTTGAAATCGTGGGCAGATGAAATGGAGTTCTGGGATCATGGTGAGCGACATAGTTTGCGTCTATCATTTCCTAGGTCTAATGGCGTTCTCGGTCTCACTACAGGCAAGCTCTTGTTGTGCCGTACAATTCTGGTCCCAAAGAGCGATAAGCTTCCTCCGCAGGCAATCATTAACTGTCTGAATACTGCCATTGGCATCGATGTGAAAAACCACTACGTCTTCAAAGATAAAAGACAGATCGCTATCAGATATTTCGAGTATATTCAGAAGCAACTGCAAAACGGACGATCGCTGGAGCAACTGAAAAAGGATCGCGAGTGGATCGCATATCTGGTCCACAAGCAGTGGCACGAGGAGCGGTACGTGATGCATCCTTGGCTATCTGACTGGCACTTACTGTGCTTGTTATCTGCGCAGGAAGGAGACGTTCAGACCGATTCCTAGTTTGGATTTCAGTTCGAGGGCGTCCCGATCTGATGAGTCAGATGCTTCGCTGTGATTACCATACCCTAGACTTTCACTTTTCTCTTATCCCCCACGTCTATTCACTCGGCCATCTACGTTGTATCTATATCTATCCTGCATGTCTCAGACTCAATTCCCACTGACTTCGCAATGATCCCTAATAGCATGCTGCGACGGCTGCGACGGACGCGGAATGAAAGCGTAGGCGGAAGCGATGCAGTTCTGGGATCATGGTGAGTACCGCGATTTATTACTACTGTCCACTCTCTAATTTCTCTCTGCGTCACAGGCGAACCCTTGCTATGTCATTGTATCTTGGTTCCAAAGAGCGACAAGCTTCCTTCGCAAGCAATTGCCAACTTGAATGTGTTCACAACAGCCATCGGCATCGACAGGAAGATCATTTACTATTCCGACGATAGGAAGGAACTCACGATCAGGTATTTTGAGTATACGTATATACAAGAGCAAATCAAGCAAGGGCGGTCTGTGGAGCAGTTGAAGGAGGAGCGGTACGTAGTACTTTCCTTCCTTGCTGTCCATTCTGTGCCCAACGTGTTATTTACTTCAGGAAGAAACGATGCACCTGTCTGCATGATCTATAGTAAACTTCTCGCTTCTGTATCATTTTCCACACCACTTCCTGACTATGCGCAAGCGTATCTGTCATTATTTTGTATCGCTTGCTACATCTCTAGCATTTTCATTTGCTTTGTACTGGCAGGCCCGTTGTTCGTATTATACCTCCACGACGTAGTTCTTGCCCGGTTTATGTTCAACATTGGTATCGATACAACAAAGACTACATCTTGTCACTCTTGTGGAAACGTTGATTGAAATTCGAACTCCACATGGATCAATCGAGTGCAACGATCACGATCGGCTCATGATCATCTACGCAAGTCGAGAGAAACAGTCCTCAAAAATCGGTGCGCGTTTCATAGAACCAAGGAGGCGTATGTACAGGTATCTACACGCTCGAATTGTTCAGCCGTCGGAGTGCGGGTAGAGATATGGAGTGACTGGGAATACGGGCCCCGAAGGAGGGAGAATATTTCTGGACGTCCGGAGTATCGTCAACTGCGTGCTCCCAGCCGCAAACAAGTCCGTCCGTCTTCGGGCGGTGTATGTTTGAGGGTGTGCATCAAAGGCCTTGGGTAGTGGGAACCTAAACCTCCTGAGACCATCACACTGAGAGGATCCGTCTTTATTAAGCTTTATTCCTGCGCCATGTGGGGACTGTGTTTTCCATGTAGCATCAGAGTGCTCATCGAAGGTCGATGATGTGGTGCCTTCAGCGGCTTTCCTCGCAATCCTATCATCCCAGTGGCAATCGTTGATTAGCGAAGGACGAGAGGTCGATCTCGTCAAATCGTCTGAAGAGACACCCTCGCAGTCAGCGCATCGATGCGAGCACACGGAACGACATCAGGCACGTACTGGATGGCATGTGTCGGGACTTCCGAGGTCGAAAATGAGAGCCCGCGTCCGGGTTATGGGTGGCAGATGTTCGGCCAACGTCTGCAAGTTGTAATGGGATCGAAAACAAAACTTCATTTGCCAGCCAAAACCCCTCCCACGTTGAGGGGGAAGGCGCTTGGATTGAGCCTAATGCAATAGCGGTGCACACAAGCTTCATTACCATCGCAGTCAGGTACTGTGTGTCGGTTGAATGTACGTGCTGAACGGACAAGTATTGGGAGCCTGAGGTGCGCAACTTCGGAGCGGCGATTGGCTGGCAGGGGAACGGGAGGGTCCTCGACGGGCGTCTTGGTGCCGGAAAAGGAAATGCGGCGGCAATCCGGGCCATTCAGCCGCCGGAAGGAGGACCTTCGCAGTGACGACCATGTTTTTTGCGGCAAGGCGGAGACAACCTGGTAGCACGACCCCCTGCTAGGTAAACGCTCTTATAAGTCCCTGTCTTCCCTCCATTCCACTCTACATCTCCCGTCGTCGTCGTCGTCGCCGTCGTCGCCGTTGTCCACGCCAGGTCGCTCGATTTCTTCGCTTCCTCGCTATCCGATCAGACTCCAATTTTGAGCCATGAGAGCCCACAGACTTGCACGAAGAGATGACGCTCTGAACTGTGGTTCTGGAGGAGGAGCCGACACTTTCTTCGGTCTCCGTGTCGCATCCGTCTTCATCATCCTCATAGGATCCATGTCAGGCGCACTTTTTCCTGTGCTTGCTCGCAGGATCAGATGGCTGAATGTCCCTACTGCTGTCTTTGATTTTGCAAAGTACTTTGGAAGTGGTGTTATCGTACGTCTCCATTGGCATCTATAATCACTGTCGCTAATCTTCGTCTCTTTTTTCCAGATTGCTACTGCGTTTATTCATCTACTGGACCCTGCTATAGACGAGCTATCCTCTGATTGTCTCGATCCTGCGTGGTTGGAATACGTGCGTCAATTATGCTTCTAAACTCTCCTTCACATTCTAATTTGAGTTTCCAGCCCTACGCGCTTGCATTTGCTCTCCTCTCCATATTCGCCATCTTCATCGTCGAGATCGTCGCTTTCCGCTGGGGATCCGCCAAACTCGCCAAACTTGGTATCTCGCACGGTACGCACCTTTACCTTCTTCCTTATCGCGTCTCGTGCCTGATTTTCGATTTGTTATCAATCCTCAGACCCGCACGGTCATGCAGCAGGAGGCAGCCACGCCGCGCACGGGCCTGAAATGGAAAAAAATAAGGTCGTCACGGCGCCGGACATGGACAACGTGGACCAGGAGAAGCTCCAGTCATCCCGGGACGAAGAGTCTGCAGCTTCGCAGCAGCCGCACTTGCATTTGCATGAGGATCATGGCTTCGTTGTGGACTCGAACATGACGCAGATCCTCGGTGTTGCGATCCTCGAATTTGGTGTCCTACTGCACAGGTATGACCACGTTTTGATTGTCCCGAATGGCGTGCTAACCACTCCATGCAGTCTTTTGATCGGGCTTACGTTAGCTGTGGACCCGGACTTCAAAGTGCTGTTCGTAGTCATCATCTTCCACCGTGAGTTGCCTGCGTACGTTTCCGACTGCTCTTTCAGCTCGCTCACCGTGATCTACAGAAACGTTCGAGGGTCTCGGTGTGGGCTCCCGTCTCGCATATATGGACCTGCCGCGTAAATATAGCTACGTCCCGATCCTTGGCGCGATGTTGTACGGTATCACGACACCGCTCGGAGTCGCCGTTGGACTGGGTGTGCGCTCGTCGTACAACCCAGGGAGCACGACCGCAAGCATCGTCAGCGGCGTGCTGGACTCCATCAGCGCGGGTATCCTCATCTACACCGGTCTCGTTGAGGTACGTCTCCTGTCGTCTATTTCGTTGCTGTGATCTGGTCACTTATTCTTGTTTTGCAGTTGCTGGCGCATGAGTTCCTGTTCAACAAGGAGATGATCAACGGCTCAAACAAAAAGCTCTTGTACGCGATCTCGTGCATGATGCTCGGATGCGGGCTCATGGCCCTTCTTGGGAAATGGGCATGAACCCTCTTGCGCTGTTTACGGCTTTTTGCATATCTGCTCGGCGGTGTGTAGGCTACAGAGGGGTGGTTGGTTGATATTTTATTAAAGTGGCTCTGACTCCTTAGATACACAGACCCTTTAGAGGATACCAATGCTCTCACGACGCTTCGCTTTCTTTTTTATGTTTCTCCCCATTGTTTGTATCTTGGTCATGCAAACTTTGACATTTCTAACACTTCACGCGCAATGCAACGGGGACTGCTTCACGTATATCATTATCATATGTTGTACTTAGATTTGCCTCGGTACGAATATCCTTGCTGAGCAGTTTTGGCACACGATCATGTATGACTGCGCTTCATGTTTGAGAAATGGTAGCCGTACATCAATGCAGAGCTGATGCGTAAAGAAATAACGGGTCGCTAGTCTCCACAGGCTCTCCTTCGTCATCGTCGGCTCTCGACGGTAGAGCGATCCTCACCTTCGTCGTCGGAGTAGTCATCAGAGTCCTCCTCCTCATCAAAGTTCTTGACAGTTTCAGCCCAAAGTGAAGCATTATCCGTCAGCATGAGAGTCCACTCCCCATTTGGGAGCGGAAGCATCCGAGGCTGGAATTCTACATCTACATCGCTAAGAACAGACCAGTATCGAGTATCACGATCGATATTATTGTGAAGGATCAAAGTGATCCAACTCACTTCTCGATGTGCCAAAGCTTGTACGCCTTATACACGAGGTAGCTCTTCTTGCTCAGAACCATATCTAGGTCCCCATCCGTTCTCTCAAGCCGCCTCTGGACCGAAGATTAGAACGTGAGGGCGATGGGCCGCTGGTCCTTCCATCGGTAGTCACCATATCTTCAGAGTCGACTGTCAAGGAGAGGTGTACCGAGTTCGTCTTTCATCACTCTGAAGCGTCTGTCCGCGATGTCGAGCCAACCTAGATGCATCGACGAAACAAAGACGAATCAGCGCTAGCTTGAAGGTCAAGTGTACTGGACGAGACGTATTGTCGGGGTCAGGAGCCCCAAAGCGAAAGGTGATCAGGGTGTGGTGGTACTAGATGAGATGACACGAATCCTTGTGTAGTTTGCCACGCTCTGACCCTGGGTTGGCGGTATGGTTCGAGGAACGGATAATCCCAGTACCATACAGTGTCGTGCGGATACGAAGCGAGCCAGTCTATAACGCGGTACTCAGAGCTGCCGTCTTGGTTGAATTTCCTGAGGACATTGTCCTCTTCGAAGTTACCGTGTACGAGGCCGAGGTCATGTAGTATTCGGATAAGCATGTTCAAGATGCGCGCTCTGCAATCATGAGAGTCAGGATTTCAGTTCGCTTGACCGACGTCGTGACTCACCTCTCCACGACAGAGAGGTCCACGCCCTAGGCAAAGGGTCTCCGAACCGTTCGAGTACCAGACACAAAACAGTTCCGGCCGACCTCGTCATTGAGTTCGGTCCGAGCCTAAGTTCCTCTCAGTATGCTGACGGAGCCCTGTACGCTCCACAGCTTCGCATATGTAGCAGCAGCAGCTTCTGTGAGCACTTGATCATTGGTAGCACCAAACTTGAGCGCAACCTCCACGGGATCACACTGTCGAGTGATTAGTGAAGATGCCGGAGTAGATGTATACAGTAGGACCGTTCAAATTTGCCGCGGCGAAAGAGGTCGTTGATCGTTATCGTAGCACCAAGCGGAAGTGTATTGTTGTCCGAGGTGTCGTCACGTTCAGAGGTGCCAGTGTCTGACGTGGAAATTGACAGTTTAGATACTCCATGAGACCCTGGGCCTTCGCTCGATGCCAGCCAAGACCACAATGTTCGAGGGCATCGAATTTGGTGTAGATGGGCTGATTCAAAGGCGAGGCAGATACTGAGTGTAGATACTTGCAGGTAGAGTCATAACCAAGTGTTCAAGTTGAAGACACTCAGGCTTGCCGGAGCCTCAAGGGTTCGATGAGGACGGCCCGAGAATGATCCGTCTAGCGTCTACCAACTTGCATGGTCACGGTTGTTCCGACGACCCCTTTGGCCACTGACTTTTCACTTCCACCACCATGTTGCACTTGGCCGAGACGCTACCATTCTATGATCTATGGCATGATCTCGTTGCAAAGATCTAGTGACCATGGTCGTGCAAGTTCGTCGGCGCCACAAATTCGCATGTGTATTTTAACTCCGACTCCGCGAATGATTGACTCCAGTAACAGTCCAGTTTCCCGCCTGCTACGTTCTAAGATGAAAAGTTGCATTGGAGCACAATCTCGCCTTCATCTGAACGTTCTGAACAGCCACATAAAGACACCAGTGCTCGGCGAATTTGCATACACATATGTTTGTATCGACCAGTGACATCCTGGTCTGCATTGTATGATTTGTATCCGTAAACAGATCGACGATGTGCAGGAGTTCCTCTGCAGACTGAACCCAGACACTGGATATCATGATGTACAAGTTGAAATATATCGCCTTGTCTACATGCTGGACATGAGTGTATCTATCGTCTAACGATCAAGCTCATTTCCCAAACGTCTTCAGAGGGTTCTTCTTCCCGCCCCTTCCTCGTGTGCTGCCTCCGCCTCGTGAGCTACCTCTGTGTCCACCTCGCCCTCGCCCTCTGCCTCGTGAAGTTCCCTTTTTGAATGGCACGAACCCAGGATCATCAGTCGTGGATGATGATGCCTCCCCTTGAACTGCCGCAATTTTTGGCAAGAGGTACTTGGGAATGTGCTTCATATGCGACTGAATTCGAGTGGGATGCAACGGCTTGTCGTGTCGAAGATATTCCAGATCATGGGGATTGTCCTCGAAATGCACCTAAGATCGACCAATGTCAGCGAGTTTCCAAACGCTTGGGATCAGCGATCACGCACCTTCAGCTTATCCGAATTCAGGATCTCCGTTTTCAGCTCTTTGATCCTCGCCTCCTTGATCGAGCTTCTCGTTACCGCCCTCAACGCATCCTCCATCCGATACCTGAACGCCTCGACCATCTTCATGTCGAACGCGTACTCCTTCACCTTGCTGCCTCTCGCTGCCTGCTCCTTCTCAATTCTATCAAAAACCTTTTCATCTTTCTTCGTGCTCTCCACCCTGCCGACCACCTTGTTCTTGCCCCACTCTTCCGACGGTACAACGAACGACAGCGCCATGCCTGTCCTGCCCGCGCGAGCTGTTCGTCCAACCCGATGGGTGTAAGCACGAGAGGAGGATGGAAGGTCGAAGTTGATAACGCAAGAAACGTCAACAAAGTCCACGCCCCTGGAAACACCATATTCTTTGTCGCCATCCTTGTGGCCGCGTTTGCGTTTCTTAGACGCTTGTTTTGAAGTGGAAGCCTCGGCGTCATCCGAGGGCGCGGCCGTGGGGTGTTTGCGTTTCCGAGAGGAACCTGCTTCAGGCTCCTCGGTAGGCGTCGGGTTCGTATCTCGCTGAGTGGAAGTGACTTTCCGAAGAAGTCAGTCAGGGTTCACGAGGAGAATGTGAACGAGACGTACATTCCTCCTCCTCCTCCTCTTCCTCGACTTCAGCGACATCATCCTCTTCATCTTGTTCAGATTTTCCGACACCTTCATCCGACGCAATAATGTAGTCGTAAACGCCTTTATTGAACTCTTGTACGACATGGTATCTTGACACTCGCTGTCAGTCGTGCTGTTCAACGTGATCAACGAGGGACTCACCGTGAGTTGAGGGGTAGCTCAGAATTCAATACGCAGCTCTTGATTGAAAATTGTTCAAGGAAAAGCTTCAAGCGGTAACACCGCTCGACATCATTGACAAACAGAATGCATTTGCCCTTGATCAGTTTGAGCTTGAGGATCACGTAGGTCAGAAGAAATTTGTCGACCTCCGCGCACCTACCCGACGTCAGAAACATGCATCAGACCAGCAAATGTGCGACTTACTTTACAGAGTATTGCGTCAGATTAGCAGCCTCATCCTCATCTTCTTCTAACTTCAAGATTACCTGGGAGCGGACAGCGTGAGCAATGTGAGCGTAGACATATGATGTAATGAACGTACCGGACTTCTAAGCGTGAGTCCTTTCAGTGCCTCCACATCCTCCGTCATTGTCGCACTCATAAGGAACGACTGAAACACCTTTGGCAGATAATTGTCTCCAAAAATGTGCCGCACGTCTTCATCGTGTCCATAAGAAAGGATGAGGTCGGCTTCATCTATGACAAGTGTGTCCAGACTGGCTAATGATAACGCCTGCAACGAAATCCAAGTCAGACATGTGGATTCCAGGATACTCGTAAATACGCACTTTTGAGCGAAGAAGAACGAGTGCTCTAGAGGGTGTAGCAATGACCAGATCGGGTTTATCTGAGAGTAACGTGCTGTGCGCTCGGTGAATATTTGTAGACATCCTGGTAGTAAAGACACAGACGAACCGTTGTAAGTGGTTGGTCGTTCCAGAGCAGACGTTGCAGACAGATACCTCGTCTGCGCAGTAGGTCAACAGGCCGCGCAAGTGGGCGGAGACCTGTTCTGACAGTTCCCGGGTAGGAACCAGAATAAGGGCTCTTATGGAGGACGAATTTCCGTCTTGCGATGGCTGATGACATGTTAGAAACTGATGCATATCGAAGCAAGAGTCCATAATGCAGGCTCTTTCCAAGGTCAAGCGTACCAACTCTTGCGGCGTAGGTAGGGGAAAAGGGTGTTCACTTCGAACAAATGCACTCACCGATTTTGCATTCAAAATCTTCTGTACCACCGGTATACAATACGCCGCCGTCTTCCCACTCCCAGTCCTCGCCCGCGCGAGTATATCCTTGTTCTCCAACGCAAGGGGGATCGCCTTGCTCTGCACGAGAGTCGGTTTGGCGAATCCCAGATCTGCCAGTGCTCTCAATACTCGGGTGTCGAGGATATTCGCAAAATCCGTGAAGGACGCCTTTGCATCGACAAGACGAGCATCAGGCATCACGTTATATGTCGTCCGAGGATCAAGATAGGTAAGGGAAGTAAGCCAAGGTGTTTGGGGCACAACTTCAGACGGCGGTCGAGGAAGAGAAATCGAGTCCGTTAGGCGCTCATAACCATGCAGGAAAAAAGAAAGACGGACCGGGCGGTCTTCTTGTCCGTTGATCTTGAAATCGCCGTGCATTGGTCCCTTTCCTCTCAGTCCAACCATTTCCCCTGGAGTCTCAATAAGACCTTGATACGATATGGTCTTGGTATGGCGAGGCACGACGTTGAACTCCTTTTTTTTGCACGCGTCTTTTCCACCTTCTCCAAATGTCACTTTGACATCGCAGCACAGTTGGAGCAAGCTACGGAGCAACTACGGAGAGCTAAATATCGTTGGCGGGAATGTCTTTCAGTAAGTGACATTGTGGAGGTGAGAGCCGAGTGGGAGCGCGACATCTCTTCACATCACCCCGGGGCTGAGCTTCTGTCTTTCCTCACCTTGCAGCCCGTGGACGACTCTCGCGATCTAGATATACAAGGACCTTTTCGACGGCTGGTGTCTAAACATTCATTCATACCTCCTTTCAGGCCCTTCCAGACCCTTGCGAGTCCTTGTGGTTTCGCAGCAGTCTGACAAGCGTGGCCGGAGCTGATGTGATATCCATAAGCGATAGCACGATGTTTTGTACATAAAGGAGAGTTGCGGTATTGGCATGCCTCAGCACACCTTTTCCTCGCCCGCCTTCACAATGTCCAAACATTGCGACTACGTCCTCAACTTTGAACTTCCTCGGAAGTACATAGTCGACCCACATCGAGGTAGAAAGCTCAAAGGCTTCCCAACATCATGCGAACTACGTATGGTTACACCGGACTCGGTGAACTCACTCAATACAGTATCTGGCACTGCCGTCACGGTATCGATCACAGATATCTTGCACGAAGGCGAACACTCCACTGTCTACTTGGGAACGCTCATAGATGCAGAAGGCCATCCCATCGAGGTCGCTCTCAAATTCGGCGACACGAAGAGGGTGGAAGCAGAGGCTGCCATGTACGACAGCCTACGGAGCGTACAGGGCATCGCAATACCTCGATTGTATGGCATATTGGCCGGGTCCTTGAAAAGCGGCGCATACTGGGCCGACCCGGAAATGACATGTTTGGTGTTGGAACGCTTTGGAGACACGTTGCCGGACGACGCGTGTTTCCGCTACATGTCGCTCCCAGACCGGTGAGTGTCGTTCGGCTCATCAAAGGTTCATTTTTTCAGACGGTAAGTATTGCAGGGCGTGCATCCTGGACAAGCTGCTCAAGACACATCAAGCTGGCGTGCATCATTGTGAATTCAAGGAAGAGTACGTGCTCCAGAAGGTCAATGATGATGGCAGCCATGACTATCGCATCGTGCATTGGCTCGACACCATCCCGCACGACTGTGGCTGTGATTTTGATTTCCTCGAACACACGGATGTGCAGCTAGATTACACTGTGGACTTGAGATGCGAATTCATGGACGCGCTGTCGCAGCTTTTCCATTATTGGGCGAGTGGTAAGTCTCGTTGTACTCAAGCTTGCTGCTTAACTTTGTTCACCCGCGTAATATCAGATGTACTCGTGATGATGGGTGGTAGCGTCATCGTGATGAAGGGTTCTGTCACAAACATGCCCACTCAGGATATAATCGATACAATTGGCGAGCCCCTCCTCGGAATTGGGTTCGACGAGCTTGACTTTACAAGGACTCAAGCTGAACGGGACATGTGTATCTCTTTCTATCGGATGGTCCAAAAGCGTCTCTCCAAAAATGGAAACGATATCAGTGAGGTGCAACGCCTGAAGAGTTATCTGGTATACCAGGCGCACAAGAAATGGCATCTCCAGAAGTGAGTTTGGCTGTGAATTCTATTGGTAATGCTCCTGGCTCATTGCTTGCAACTTCCCAGTAACGAGGCCTTCAATCCTCGGATGCTCCCGATGCCGAACGGACGGTGGGTCGCAGCCGGGCGTGCGGGCTCTGGAAGGACCTTTGATGAAGTTGCTATTGAGTTACACGACTTCCACGGAGTGGGAGACGAGGATAACGACGACGACGACGATGGATACGATGACGACGATGAATACTACGATGACGATGAGTACGACGGCGAGGATGATTACGACGGTGTTGACGATGAGTACGACGACGAGCACAAGGCTTGATACGGTACTACTTGTCAACTCGTCGCAATGCCTTTGCTGTAATGCATTGTCGTATATACCATAGTAGACATAAGGATATGATTTTGATTTTGAAGAATGACCTTCTTTGAGAATGAGCTTGAATCGGCGTTCCGCAGGGACCAAGTCTGGAGTACAAATTGTGTTGTCCTTGTTCTTGAATGTCAGTATTAGGGCCGCTAGTCGGGATGGCGCCGACTGTATATGGGCGCTAATAAAAGTATCTTCTTGACAAAACACATATGGCGGTCAAACCGCTCACTTCGCGTCCTCTGGACTTACTTTACTTTATCTTTTTTTTGGTATGGCCCTCCTTGCATACACCCCCAGTTCACTGAAAATTGATGTTGACGCGCCTGTCCCCCAGATCCACATCCCAAACACCATCCTAGTCGACTGCCAGGCCCTCTATCCGCGTCACCTTATCCCAGATGTCATCGCGAACCTTCCGAAACTCTACGTCGGGATGTCGAACGACCCATTGATTGGGCCTGCGATGGGTTACTTTGGTCAGTCGGAGAATTATGTGTGGTTCAAGACGTTCTTGTTGCTTGAGGCGTGAGTTCAAAGTCGCGTCAACGCGCCATGTGGCAAGGTACTGATTGGGTACTGTCCCTTGTGATAGGTTCTTCCAGTTCCCAGTGTTTGTACTTGGATTACGTGGTCTATGGAAAGGTATGTCATGTACCCCCATTTGCAGAAACCTACGTCTCGTGAACCTGAACGAACCGAACCGCGCATGTCCCAGGCTCCAAATCCATATACGTCCTCCTCCTCATTTACGCCGCGTCCACGAGCACAACCGTCCTCCCCTGCCTCGCTGTTCTCCTGTCCACCCCCGTCACATCCTCGCCCGTCGCAAACACCGTAAGCATTACGCCCGAGCAACGAATCCTGTTGCTCTCAAGCTATGTGCCGTTCTTGCTCATACCGCTGTTGATGACTGTCGACATGGCATTCCGCACGTTGTCATTGCTGCGCGCTGGAGTGGCTGCTCAGGAGCGGGTCAAGCGGCGGTAAGAGCTATGCGGAAGAAATACCGGGGTTGATTGAGACCGTCGCACATCTGTATATCGCATGTGTTCTTTCAATGTGTGAATGGGGATGCTACACATCATACTTGCGTCAGAGACGAAGACTCTCGTTGCTGCAGTTCGTAAGCTTCCTTCTCCCTCGCGAATG
This sequence comes from Antrodiella citrinella, assembly GCA_004802725.1. NCBI lineage: Eukaryota > Fungi > Basidiomycota > Agaricomycetes > Polyporales > Steccherinaceae > Antrodiella > Antrodiella citrinella. The sequence goes on from SGPM01000492.1 coordinate 15,210, forward strand.
CGTCGACTGAAGTTAGCAAAAAAATGGACTTCAGCGACAGAGTCACAATTACGATCCGCTTTATTTAAGTACTAGTGTTCAAGTGACACGCCCGAGTCGTCCAGTCGGGCCATAACTTGCTTTTATTTGATGATATGGCCACAGTTTGTTTATACCATGACTGTGCTTTGGGCGTTCTGTGCAAATATAATCTGCGTCGTCTCGTACCCAGACTGGAACCGCACCCAGTCACCGCATTCTACGTCTGGGGCATTTACCCCGGGAAATCACCCCGTCCATCCAAAATATTCCCAAGCGCCGGCAAAGGCTCTCTCTCGTCGTCACAATCATCACTTCCATCAGTAACGTCACGACAGTCGCGTGGAT
>SGPM01000493.1:0-15552 GCA_004802725.1 Antrodiella citrinella
CTTTGATTTGCCGCATCTAATCTTGAGTACTTGAGTGCGCCCCTCCCACTCTCTTTTGCCCCCCTCTTCGACTCGAACAAATGGTGTATTACTACACCGATGCGGCACGCACACGAATGTTGTCGGCGTGTGTCAGCAACTCTCAATCGTCAGATCGACGGAAACGGATGCGTTCAGATCATTAGTCGATAAACACATGTACTCTCATGATTTCTTTGTTGTAAGTAGGATGGTCCGGAGAATGCCCGACGGTAGGCTAGGCTCAGATCAAGCCCCTCACACGGAACGTGAGAGGGGCTTGTCGCAAAGTAGGGTTCTTACTAGGGACATGTTTTGATACAAAATTTGATAGTCCGTGATTGTTATGTCATAACACAAGAGCACTATTGAGATTCTACTATGCAATTATCAGGCCGACATCAAGATTCGACGCTTTCTTAAGTTCACAAGAGCGTGCCATCCACTCCGAATCCACTCTCTAGACGCATGAATAAAAACTGGATACATGAATGTCCAAATCCTCAACAAGTAGAGCATGATACGGTACATATGATATTGACCCTACTAGAAATCCCAGGATGCGCGCAGCGAGACACTGTGATGCCACTCAAGCTCCAGTCCCAAACAACCCCACTTTCCATTACCGTATGATACTAGGTGTCCACAGGAGTGATGTTGTCAGTTCGCGGGAGGATTCCGGGCTTCACTGTGGTGGCTCCGCATAGACAAGCTGCCACTTCCAAGAGACATTCGAACTTTGAGGAGAATCAATGGTTCCGAGTCGCAGATGGTGTCGGTCATCGGACAGCAGATAGACGAATGAACGGGGGTGCGGCTGGGTGGATGTTGAGGATGTCGAGGAGCTGAGGCCGCGAGAGAACTCGAGTGGGAGCTGTACGTTTCACACCAAAGAGCAAGGCAAGGTATCAACCGTATCATGTGAACGCAAGCAAGACGATAGGATGGTGCATCGCTACGAGACGTCAGGCCTCAGGTCATGACCGTGAGTCTAGTGGTTGAGCGAGCGGTGACGCCCAGTGAAAACTAACTCCTCGCCCAGCCTTACGTAACCTAATCCATCTTATCTACTCTCCCTGCAGCGGTGCAGTTTGACTAGTTGACTCCGAGGCACGAGGGAGTCCAAACTAATGCTTACTAAGCACGATGTCCGAAAACGGCAGAACGCGCTACAAAACGCGCTCTCTCAAGCTTCGTGTATCGTGTTCCCTCACTCTCCATCGTCCTCTCATTCGCTCAGGTGTTTTCTCGTATCAACAAATCCATCTTCGTCAACCTTCAACACCTAGTCATGGTCAACCGTCCCCAAAGTGTCGGAGGAAAGGACCTCTCGGCGTTCCGCGAGCCCAGTGATCAAGGTGGAGACATGGAATTTCAGCAGCCGACTGAAGAGGAAATCGAGCTTCAACGTCAGGAGGAAGTGATGAGAAGACGCGACGAAAATGGGAACGGGAGAGAAACACCCGAGGGAGAAGGCGACGATCACCAAAACGGAAATGCGAGGAGCCCTACCGCTGATGATCGCGTATCGCGGCCACACACGCCCACAGCAGAAGCGGCGATGCAGACCGCTAAGCTCCATTTACTCAATGATGTAATGCAACTGAGTCCTGAGAAACAGAATACCGCCCGGCGTGTTCTAGGCATGACTTAGTCTCGTGAACCAGACGTTTTGTACAGTGTGTGCGGAAGACAGACCAGGCATGTACGGGAGAACCCGATCGGAGCCCGAAAACTTTGAAGGCACACCGGACGGGACCCTGTCACTCTTCAAAGTGCCCAGGACTCTATAGCCATTTCTGCACCCTCTGCGGCTCCGCCGACCATCATGCCGCTAGTAAGCGGTGCCTCTGAGCGCGACCGTGTTATAACTCCATATAATGCGGACGTTTTCGAAGCGGAGCTACGACGTCTTGACCTCCTTGATCGTTACCCATTACTTGCCCACAAGTTTCGATACGGTTTCCCCATTGGTGACTTCGATTCACTCGCATATAGCTTCACTCCTCCCAACCACTCCTCCGGAATTGAGCACTTAGACTTTATCACAGCATACATCGACGAACAGGTGTCAATCGGCAGAATGACAGGCCCGTACACTCGACATGAAGTCGAAACCGTTCTTGGAACCCCCTTCGTCTCGTCCCCCCTTTCAGTCGTCGACAAGGCTGGCGCGCCTGGCAAATACCGTCTTGTACAAAACTGCTCGTACAAGAATGACGAAGGTGTATCTGTCAACAGCCAGATCAATTCCGACGATTTTCCAACCCGTTGGGGTACGGCTGCTCAAGTCGCCGAAATCGTAAGTATTATATTCCCTCGGGCGAAGCCCTGTTGTCATTGCATGGCGAAGCCCTCTGCACTCTCTTCGTGAGGCGAAGCCTTGTATGTTCAATCAATGCTTACGTGCCTTAGATCTCAACAGCCCCTCTTGGAGCTCAAGCGGCGTCATTAGACATCGACTCAGCCTTTCGCAACATCCCCATTTTACCTGCGCACAAGAAATTCCTGGTAATCCAACGCGAGCCGGGCGAATTCTTTATCGACCATGTCTGTCCGTTCGGAATCGCTTCCGGGCCAGGTATTCAAGGCGAACCTATGGATGCTGTCGTTGACATCATCGAGGCGCACGAAATCAAACCGAACAAGAAATGGGTCGACGACCTTATCAATTTTCGGTCTCCTCTAGGAGTTGACCCCGTGTCAGATGCATACGTCTACGCGTATGGTCTTACCGACATCTTTCGTGTCACAGCCCCGCTCGGTGTTCCATGGCATCCCAAGAAGATCACAGACTACTCCCACGAGGTTGTGTACCTCGGTTTCCTCTGGAACCTGCAAACGCGCACGGTGTCATTACCTGATACCAAGCGTGAGAAGTACACTGGTAAGCTGATGAAGGTCCTGGACGGTATGCCGGAACGTCGGGTCTCACAGAAGGACCTCATGTCTATCAACGGCACCCTTTCGCACATCACCTTCGTTTACCCACATGGCCGGTCATATCTCACCAACCTCTGTACCTTCATCGCTTCATCGCTTCATATCCGAACCCGTACGCCCCACGTTTCCCCCCGAAATCGGTCGTGTCAGACCTCAAGTGGTGGCTAAAACTCTTGCAACTACCTCGAATGTCTCGTCCTCTGGAGTCGCGTGGTGCTCTACTCGATCTTGGGATCTGGGTGGACGCTTCAACTTCCTGGGGAATAGGGATTCTTGTAGAGGGGCAATGGGATGCGTGGAAGTGGAAAGCCGGATGGAAAGGTCATGGTCGTGATATCGGCTGGGCTGAAATGATTGCTGTTGAGCTCACAATCCGTGTCGTGGAGTGTCTAGGCCATCGCAACGCCCATATTCTCATACGTAGCGACAATTCTGGTGTCGTCGGCGCCTTCTCTCGTGGTCGCAGCCGAAACTTCGAAGTGAATCTTTCCATCCGACGAACGGAGATTATATCCATGTCTCTCAACCTCTCATTTCATCTTACCTACGTCAATACTAAGGACAACCTGGCAGATCCAGTGTCTCGCGGCATACCGGAACCAGTGTCACCTCGTCTCCCTTGCCTCTTTCAGCTCCCAGATGAGCTTCAACCCTTCCTCCTCCATGAATAACACACCCTGTCGGATCTCAGCGCCCGTGAGTGCGAGCGCGCGACTTGAGACGAAGAAGACGAGTAGTGCCAAGCACAAGGTATCTGTCTCGTCATCGCGACAACTCAAGCCGCGAAAACCAAGAAAACCGAAGCCGTGCAACTCCATCAACTCCTCATCCCTACGTCCTCTTGTCCTCGCCGACGAACGTCTTGCATTGTGGACGACCCCTTACGCCACCAAATTCCGTTCTACTCTTGCTAGTGACCTCTCGCATAATGCCACTTCAAAACTCTTCTCTGTAATGCTCTCGTCTTTTCTTGGACTCGTCAACTCGGAAGAACTACGGCGCTGGTCTCCTTCGTTTTACTCAATTCTGTGATTGTCTCAAGATTGCTGAAAACGACCGCATGCCCGCGTCGGACGCTCTTCTTGCCACGTTCGTTGCTGAATGGAGCGGGACCGTAGCTCGGACGACGACAGTTGATACTTGGCTAGCTGGCCTTGGCTTCTGGCACTTGTTGAACGGCGCTCCCTGGAATGGCGGGAAAATGCTCAAAGCGACATGTAACGCTGTAGCCAAAACTCAGCCTACAAAAAAACCGAAACGCCCGCCAGTAACTCTTGAGCATATGCATGCCCTTCGCGCCGGTCTAGATCTGACGGATTCCTTTGACGCGGCCGTGTACGCCGTGGCTTGTACAGCCTTTTGGTGCTGTCGTCGGTGCGACCACAATATTGTCAATTTATCCTGACATTTTACTCACTGCTCCCTTACCGTGACCGCTCTCTTAGCTTAGGAGAACTTGTCATCCCGTCCACCAACACATTCAACCCCTCCAAGCACGTCTCAAAAGCAGCTGTCATCAGCTACCGTGCTCTTCCAAACGGGCAGGAGTACGCCTCCTTTCATATACCTTGGACGAAGACAACAAAGCAAGCCGGTACGGATATCGTTGCAACCGAGAACAATGACCCCACTTCGGCTGTCACTGCCCTTCGACATCACCAAAATGCGAATTGTACCCTCCTCCTCCCCGCTATTTGCATTCGAGACTACCTACAACCAAGGGTGGGCACCCATGACGAGGTCGTGGTTTCTTGACCGCTGCAACGAAGTCTGGAATGACGCAGGTCTCGAACTGTTGACCGGCCATTGCTTCCGTATCGGTGGCGCTACGGAGCTTCTACTTCGTGGAACTCATCCTGACATTGTAGCTACCCAAGGTGGTTGGAAGTCGCGTGCATTCTTAGAATATTGGCGCAAGATCGAATCCATTCTTCCTCTTTTCATCTCCCAGTCGTTCGACAAGTCTCGTTTAAAACTCGTGCATACTTCTATGGACGCTTTCAAGAAAAAATATAATATGTAATAACTGTACTTCATACTTTATCTTATCATTCCGCCGTGTAATTTCAACGGCGCCAGCCTGGTTGGGGGAGTCGTGTCGCTATCGAGCAACGACTGTTGTGGCTGCGCCTGTGGTGGTGAGTCGTGCTCGTTACGGCTTGCTTTCACTTCACGCTCAAGTCGGAATTTGGCCGAAATTCGGCCTTTGGCCCTTCTCGTCTCAAGATCTCACGGACTTCGGACTTCGCAGCTCGTTCCACACCATTTCAGTGAACGAAAGCTTTCGTTCAGACTTTTCGCTGCGAACATCCGAGTCACGAGTCTTTGTTTTTCGCCTTCCGGAAGGCCTGGCCAAATTTCCGTCTTCCACCAACCTCGTTACCTCTGACTACACATTTACTACGTACATATTTCCTCGTTCGTTAGCTAGGACATCGAACCCTTAGGAAGCGGCTCACATTCATGTGTACACCGAATGTATGTCTGTACAGTATGTCCGACAGCGTAAAAATTGTAGGTAAAAACACATCTCGGAGAGAAACACGCAGCAAAAGACGACATCCCTGAGAGGAGTCCGTTCTGCGCACGAGGTCGTCACCGGTAATAGTCGTAAGTGGCATCTCCCCTCGACCGTTCTCACTATCACTTTCTACCTTACAAGCTCATACTCATTCGTCGTCTTCGTCGTCACTTTCTTGTTCCTGCAAGAACTGGGAACAAAGGTGTACAGTGAGATGGGATGGGTGCGAGAATACAGCTGAAAGATGGAAGACGAACCTTCACAAGAGGTTGTGTTGCATTAAGGAAATGTTGTCTGCCCTGGGCCTTGGAACCTTTCTGGTGCCAGTATATGATAGCTTGATCCGAAATACAGTCTTTGTTATACAAAACCTGAGCTTAAAGTTCAGCCACCACTCTCGAACTAGAACTTTTGGGAAACGTACTTTAAGAATCTGAGGGAAGGCCTTGATAATGCGCGTGTCTTCGTAGCAATACACCTGTACAACGTTGATGAGCGCCACCTCCGTCTTGGCGCCACTGGAGAATGGTTCGAGGACGTCCGTGAAGCCCTGTAGCGAACGTGGTTCAGAGGGAAATGCGTGCAAGAACGAAGGAGAATAATCACATACCGCGATCTCGCGCAGAGCGAGCGCTTCGTTCTGATCCTGACGTGCGCTCCATTCAATGGAGGAGATGAGGGCTTGCCATATACACTGAATGAGCTCCGACTCGGGCAGAGCCTGCTCCTCCTGCCTGCTCTTGATACTCGCGACGATCTAGATAAGGACGTTCACATCACGCGAGACCGCGAACAAACAAACACGGACCTGGGCGTGCGATTCATCGTTTGCAAGCATCTCCTTGATGGTCTTCAGCACGTCCTCCTTGAGCGACGCGAACTGCCTCTTGGTCCACCAATCTGCGACCTGGCCGAGTCCGGCAGCGCGGAAATGTTCGTCCAGAGCCTTATCATCGCGTTTGTTGGGAGGGAAGAACGCGGTGAGGTCTTTGATCCCGCCCTTACGCAAGGACGCAGCGAGGTGGTCCATGGACTGGTCGATAAGGTAGGAACGGAAGATGACCGTGATGACGGAGATCGAAACGTCTGGAGGACTGTTTATGGTGACCGAGTAGGAGAAATGGGAAAATGGACATACCGTTCTTGACGAGATGATCTTTCGACAGACTCGAGAGACAACTGGCACTGGCGAGACCTTGAGAGAGAAGCAGGCCAGCCGCCGTAGCAATTTTCGCCCGCTGGGCTTCGGGCCAGCGGTTGATGTACTGCAGGACGGTCGGGAGCGCTGTTGTCTCGAGGGATTTCTGAAGGTATTTGTACCTATGTTCACGTTAAAGAGCTGATGCAAGGACGCGGACGAGAGATAGCACGCACCTCCTGATAAGTTTGTTCAAAACGTCGATGTATTTCTTCATCTCCACCACGTCCACGGGCTCCTGCGCATTGATGATGGTGAAGGGCGAGACGGGTGCACCGTCCTCGAGGAAGCTGCCTCCAGGCTGGAGGAGGCCGCCGACGAGGATGATCTCGAAGAGAGCGTCTGCATATTTGAGCAGTTCAAGGGTGACGCCTGCTTGAACGAGTTTGTTGGTGTAGCCGTCGAAGTCGCCGGGTTGTACTGTTTCGAGATGTTTGTAGATTTGATCTCTGAAGACTGATGTGGAAGCATGAGGGGGGTGGGGTGAGGAGGAGTGTATGGGGGATGTGCGTACTGGATGGTTCGTGTTTTGCGTGAGCCTTGACGGCACCTTTCCTGGCTTTGATTCTGACCCCCTGCAGCGAAGGCTTTGCAGCAGTTTGTTGCTGAGACATCCACAGGTTTCGAGAGAAATCGAAAGCGTGGACTAGACTGGAAGAGGTGAAAAGAGAGTGGAAGGAGGGGATGGGTGGCAGGGACCGGCGTGGATGTGCGGGGATTGCCGACATCTAGACGCCCGTTTAATCTGAATGCACCGACGGAAACACGTGCTACAGTACTATGCGACAAAAGATCGGCATGACGCGCACACAGCGCTTGCTGTGTGCGTCTCTTTTCCACGCTCGCCAGGCTCCGCAACCAGCGACACGCACCCCAGCTTCCAACAACCATCCTCCTCATCGTCGTCCACGTCGTCCACGACCTTGTTTTCGCCATGTCCCCCATGCCCGATGACGCCGACCCTCTCAGCAGTGCGTGAAACGTTTAACGCCCTCCAGTGCAGTCTCCGAGTCTCGGCTAATGAATCTCATATGTCCGCATCTATAGATACTGCACCTGTATCTCAGTAAGCCGATTCTCCTATCTACCGCTCTCTTTCTCCTGCTCACTCCCATTCATCCATGCTTTTCTCCCGCCCGAAAAGGCACATCACCATCTCCTGCGATGGCGACGCCTCCTTCCCCGCCAGTCTCTCCTTCAAATGCTCAGTCACAGACTCAAAGGGGCCCCGCCGCACCATGGAAGACGCGCACTCCATCATCGTGCCCTTCGGCGGCGTCCGTGGCCAAGGCTTCTTCGCCATCTTTGACGGGCACGCAGGCAAGCAGGCTGCAGAGTGGTGCGGGCAGAACTTCTCCCTCGTACGTCTCGCGCGCGCGCGCGTCCTAGTTTCTTGACTACGTAACGCCACACTGACCTAGCAACCCCATCGCATCCGCAGTGTCTCCTAGAAGCGTTGCGTAAACACCCTGCCGCTAATATACCCGACGTGCTCAACCAGACCTTTCACGACGTCGATACGAGTCTGTCCCGTATGACCGAAGAATCCGACGGCAAGATGCATTCCGGGTGCACCGCCGTCACCGCCTTCCTGCGTCTCGAAGACGCCAACGGCAAGCAAGCGTTCATCCCGCCCGACTTTGACCCTCTGCGCTCGTCGACCGAGATGATCGAAGCCGACGGCGAAGATTCCGGCGGGAGCGGCGGCGAGACACACGAGGAGCCCAAGAAGAAGAAGAGCGGGAAGGCGCGACTGAAAGACCGTCTCAAGAGCATTGGGGGTGGCGGCCGCTCGGACTCTAACTCCGTCGCCACGACGAGCTCGCATTCGTCCGCGTCGTCGGACAAGGACGCCGCAGCGCGCGTGTATACCCCCTCGTCAGCTTCGAACATTCGTCGGGTCCTGTACTGCGCGAATGCCGGTGACGCACGTGGCGTGTTGTGCAGAGCCGGGAAGGCGGTCAGGTTGACTTACGATCATAAGGGATCGGATAAGCAGGAAGCCAAGCGGATCATGGACGCTGGCGGGTTCGTCATGAGCGGAAGGGTCAACGGCGTTTTGGCTGTGACGCGTAGTCTGGGCGATTCGTCGATGAAGGAGTACGTGGTGGGTTCGCCGTACACGACGGAGACGGAGCTGAGTGATGAGGACGAGTTCTTGATCTTGGCATGCGATGGCGTACGTCTCTTCACATTACTCTTAGATCTTCTGACTGACTGTATGACGTGGCGCAGTTGTGGGACGTGGTGGAAGATCAGGCTGCCGTACAACTCGTACGAGACGTCGCGGACCCCCGGAAGGCCGCAGAAACGCTTCTCGACCACGCGTACAAGAACTGGTCTTCGGATAACGTCACCGTCCTCGTCGTCCGGTTCAGGAATCCTGCCAAGTGAAGTGCCCGTCACGACGATTCACGTTTCGCATCCCATGACAGTAATCACTGGGGTCATGGACCCGAGCATCGTACCTCACGATGTCCACTCTCCCCACCCGTCGAACGAGGGTCTCGGTGGTCTTTTCACTCTTCTTCAATCATTCATTCTGTGGCTATGATACCTTGGGTCTCTTTACTGTAAAGGTCATTGTTCAGGACATTCCGCGGAAGACATCCCCATCTCTGCCATCTGCCATCTTATATCGCATCCAATCTCCCTCCCTCCCTCTTCTTTCCTCATGTTGCTCTTACTCTTGCTCTCACTCTGTCACTCTCAGATGATTCCGTTATCCCTCCCCAGTCGCAACTTAAAGTACGGAAAAGGCGTGGTATTTAGTTACAGCAACGCCTTGAGCCAAGGTACAGCAGAAGAATAATAAACTGTACGAGCAGATTTGTACTACATACACATATACGAGTGGCGACCAGGATGTTTATCACACGTACGCGGCAGTGCCGGACGTGAAGGATTCTGGGCACCCGTAGGAACTTGAGACGGACCGGGGAGGAATGGAGCGGATCATATGTGTGACTTCTCTTTTTTTCGAAAATGAATACGAGGATAGACGAGGAGGTAGGAATGACGAGGGGTTACATTTCAGGATGGGGAACGACGAATAGCAAAAGGGAGGAAAAGGTTTCAGACTGCGAGGGATGGAGGAGAGGGTTGGTGATCGAATGGTTTACGATATGCACCAAAGCGTTTGAAACATAAACAGAGTCGAGCGAACACTCACGCTCTCCACCACCACAAGAACGTACAAACCACAAGCAACGAGCAAGAGAAAGGAGACCAGCAGAAAGAAAGAAAGAAAGATCAAACGAAAAAAGAAAATCATTGGCTCTCTCAATACGAGAGAAAATGCGGCTCGGATGTGTTTATGCCTTCCTTGACTCCGAGGTTCACCAAGCCTCCGGCATAGGCGGAAAATCCCCCTGCCACCCGTTCGTGCTCGCCATCTGCAAGAAGATGCCGTCCGAGCCGTTCACAGGCAGCCCCAAGTCCGTCAAGCTCTACACAACCACCAACACACACGAAGCACACGGCCAACATTGAGCAAACGGATTGGATTACCAGCAGACTACATAACGCGACACACCTGCTCTTGCAGCCACAGCGGGATCGCGCTGGGGCTGAATATGCCTGCGCCGCGGTCGCTCGGCCACGGCATCCCCAGTTCCTCTAGGGTGAGAGGCTGTTGCTGCACGGAGGGGCCGGCGTTGACCAGGTTCGGGTCGAGGAATGGGGGTGGCGGCGGCATCATGGCGTTTTCACCGCCGCCTGTTATGGGCGTTGCACCGCCAGGCGTACCGAAACCCATCTTGCGGCGGAGGTTAGCCAGCATGATCCGGAGGGTCAGGGCGTAGCTTGAAGAGCATTGTGTCAGCTGGAGACGAAATGGGCGGAGGAGATGGAGGAGCTTACCGTTCTGCGGCGACGTCGGAGAGTAGCTGCGCCAGCTGCTCCACTTGAACTATGATCTGGTTCAAGTCGAGCTCGGCCGGGAACAGATTGGCCATCTTCAGCAAGAAGAGGCCAGAGAATGCAGCGGTGACGAGGCTGTCATGCACCGCGTAGCGAAGAGCAGCCCTGCAAGCACAAGAGGTGAGAACGAGATCACATTTGAATCGCGTGAGTATACTGACCTGTAGGTAGGTGAATTGAGTAGGTTGGAGATGCAGTTCGACGCGGCGTCCTTGGCTTGGAAAGCGAGCTCCCGCTGCTCGAAGGGCATCTTGTCCCAAGAGACACCACGGAGTGCGACGCACACGAGCCACAATTTGGCATAATGCAACTCGCCGGCCAAGATCTTGCGCGGTAAAGCTTCGTCGTCCATGGATTGACCTAAGTAAAGACAGATGAGTGCCTAAAAGGTGTCTCTGTAGGCAAGGTCACGCACGATGTAATTCGTCACAATCCGCCCACCACTTGTCCAGGGCTATGTTGGCACGACGTATGAAAGCCAAGGTGTTGTGGTTGACCTGACCGTTGAGCGGTGACAAAGTCTCGTAGATTTGGGCTGAGGACGGTCCGATGAGCTCATGAAGCTTGGTGAGGTGCATAACACTTACTCTTTTGAGCAATGAGCTCCACTTGAGAAATGAGGCGAACATCGGTCGGAGAGGCCATAGAATGAGACAAAAGCAGGCGGCAGTGCCGGATGGAAGATTCGTCACGGAGTACGATGGGACGTCCAGTTCCAAGGCTCATCCTACACACATTGACGTCAGTCTGGCATCTTCAGACAGTATCACTGAACGCAACTCACTGATGATCAAACCAATAGAGGCACAGCCAGATGCGCGCAGAGACGACTAGTCAACAAAGAGAGGTCAGACAAGGTGGTCAAATGGAAGATCTCCAAAATGGACTCGCCTAGATTTCTCTCCTCTTCCTCAGACCTATGCTTTCCGCCCTCATCTGCCAACTTCTCCAAAGCTCGATGCAAACCAAGGTCAAGAGCCATACGCATGGCATGCCCACTCGGAAGCCAACCATTGGTACTCCACGCAGCCAACAACAACATGCCTGGATATAAAATAAGTGTCAAGTCCTGCAACAGACTGACAGATATGACGGACCTTGCACAGCTTCCTTTCGAACGACGGGACCGAACAGGGACGACCTGGCGATGCCTTGTGCTTCTTCCAAGCTCTTGTAGAACGAGGGGCTCAACGGGCCGGTACCGCTGCGAATCTTGCTTGCAACTGCCAATATGGCATCAAACGTCCACGGTGTGCGGTCGTAGATACTCTCGTAGGTATCGTACGTCGGATCAAACACAGGGATGAAGATATGGCAACCCGAGAAGAAGCTGAGCGAGGACAGGTAAGAGATGGACCAATTAGCCCCCTCAATGCAGGACGTACATATGGAAGAGCTCTCTTGCTTCAGAATCCGACACCAGACCCTGACTTGGGTGTGAGCAACGAGAAGCACGGCAAAGACTCTAGCCTACCTTTTCCACAACATGGGGGAACGCATTGTGAGGAGTCGGTTCGGCCTTCTTGCGCTTCTTTACCCTGCAAGTGACGTGAGACATGCGTACTCAACCAGATACTGCGCAACATACCTTGGTGCATTATTGGAGGGTGCTGCTGCCGCCTCAGCGGCGGCATTCGCTAGACCTTGCAAAGCCTCAATCGGGGCGTTCAATGTGGACCGAGGCAAGGTATCCTCAGATTCATCGTCCGAAGACGGAGCAGTACTGGGTATGATACCATAGGTGGCATATTTATGGGGCTAGAAATACGTACTGTCAGCTGAGTGGCTTGGGTACCGTAATCGTTACTCACTGGAGGAGCAAAGCCAGGCAGGGGAGGAAACCTCGGGCGCGAAGAGGGGCCATCACCTGTAGCAGGAGGAGTGTAGACATCTGCACGCCGCGTGTCTAGGTCGCCAGGCCTGTATTGAAATTGACGGTGCTCACGAGATCCATTGCCATACATTGCAGATGGTGCCATGGATGCAGCCTGATTCTGCTGAACAGCAGATAGGATACGGTCCAGTGACGACTGCATGCCAATCATCTGGCTTTGCATGACCTGGATTCACCGATTAGCGACCATATCGTCACACTATGCGCTGGCACTCACCAGATATTGGCCTTCCAAACGAGACAGACGTCTAGGAGGCGACGGCGAACGAGAACGTGTCATCGACGACAGCTCCAACTTCAAAGCTCAGAAGACGACTCACTCAACGCTAGCGTTGGACATAGCCTGCACATTTTTCTTTTCGGGTTTCTCAAAGACGCAGGGCGTGCCACTGAGTTGGCATCGACGACATGGAGCCTGCAAGGAGGTCGATGAGCCGGGCCGGGCGGAGGGTGCGGGCCCATGTAGAGGCAGCGGGACGGGGGAAAGCGAGCTCGAGGCAAAAGACTTAGACATACCTCTCCTTCACATCTATTCTTGCCCTTTCGGCAGGCGGTACAGGCCCGTGCGCCCCTCTTGGGAATGTGGGACTGACTCGTCGGGGCGGGCGATGTTTGACTGGGACCCTGGTCCTGAGGCGAAGACATCATCTGGCCGTTTCCGCTATGATAGGAGGTGTTGGCGGAGAAGGAAGTGCGTCGTCGCTTTCCGGATGGTTGTTCGTAGGCGTCGTTCGAGGTCGATGGCGAGAGCGACATTTTCAGAGATGTGGACGACGGAAAACGACCCCTTGACGGCGCGCACCCGCCATCCCCGCATATAATAATGGGCATAACACGATTCATATCAATAAATTGTAACCGTGGGAGTTTACTTTGATAATCCTCACTATGGCCCTACTTACGGCATAAGCTCCCACATGTCATCACTTGACCAGGTTCGCCATCCTTCTTGGTTGTGTTCTCGCTCTCATGCAGTCAACTCCAAGAGAACGTTTACGGCGATAGGCCGTTCTCTTTACACCAATGAGTGCAACAATGCGTCAGATCTCTCCATGCTTCTTCAACGTTCCTGCTTGTCTAGAAATCACATAACAATGACTCCGGCTCAGGTATCTGGAGTTACATGTAGCACCAGCCCGCCGTTGACAGTGAATCTGATCACGCGCTGCCGATATCCGCCGTTGGAAGCCAGAGGTGAGTCCGACCGAACTACCAGAAGCTGTAGTCCTCTCTCACATCGACAAATATAGCTTCAGGATAGTACGCAGCTGACTGGACTTGCGAAGTCCGAGTCTCTCTATACATGGTAGAGCGAAAGTATGGAAGCTTGTTCTCATTAGCAAGGTTTTCACGCCAACGCCAGCATCGACTTGAACTTTGGCTCGCCATGGGGGCTTATGTAAGTATGTCTACCACACAGGCGATTTATGTATATCAAGTACCTTCGAAATGCCTCGCAGTGCTCAGCAACACACCGGTGAAGCTCCCGAAATTCTAAATTCTCTTCAAACCTAGTCAAAGTAAGCCTTTTCCTTCCAAATATCCAGAGCATCACTGATACTGGTCCGATAACAAGATAACAAATGGTTTTCAAGCTTACCGTTGCAGCCGTTCTCGCCATGTTCGCCGCTGGCGCACTTGGTGTTCCAGACGCACTGCTCGCCAGGCAAATCGGCTGCATCCCATGCATTGACAGTGCCTTTGTCACCGTTGGTGATAGGACCTTCTCCGTACCGCTTTCTGCCGTGTGTACCTGCGTCGGCCCATTCATAACGGTCTCGGGAAGCGTACCCGGCTTTGCATCGTTGGAAGCGACCTCAGGCGTACGTACCTAGTGTTTCGTTCCTGAAATATACCTCTGTCACTGACGCTGTCTCACATTGACTTTCACAGCACTGCGGTTAAATGGCAATACGAGTCGTTGTCCTCGACTAAACCGGTTTTGTTTACCCGTCAAGCTTCAACTTGAAGGTTGATAAATGTTTGAGATATCTGTTCTGCATTGATTGTGCACTATGTTGTTTGTGCTGTTGTCGAGTAAGATTTCGGGAGATATTGTTGTACAGAAAACCAGAAAACCCCAGATGATCAATAAATGGACCACTATTGTGATTGTTGTTGACTTATCACCATGGCACTTAGTATGACCATGGCGTCTGAGAGTATTTCAGGGCAGTGTCAAACCAGTACCAGTATTTCACGCGGAATTTGCAGAGTCCTCTCGTACTTGTCTTGGAAGATGCGACTCGGACTTGCCGACGTAAAGACAGTAAGATACTGTCGCGTCCGCCTAAGTTGGCAGTGCGAGCGGTCGTGGCGCATTTTTGGCACACATACCGGTTGTAAAAATATGATCACTCATCAAAGTGTAGCCACATTCAATGCGCTACTATTGCGATACCCTACGATTCTTCCCGACGTTGTGGGGCCATCGAGTTGGGCCACCAACGCTCGGGCACTTGAAGCGCTTGCGTGAATCGCGCCACCGCCACCAACATCGACCCGATTTGGCGTCGGTTACTTCACCGGATTGCCATATGCATCAAGCCACCGCAAATTGCCGCCTTCAGCTGTTACCCGAATGCCGTAGCTTGCCATCTCGCCTGCGATTGCAACTGTTAGTAAATCACCAACGCTTGGAGTCTTACGAAACTATGTTATTTCGTTCCAGGTCTGCATTTCCTCTTTCCGAAGCGACACTACTACCTCGCACACTGGCAGCATCACATACAAAACCTCCGTCGCTGAGGGCGCGACTATGATCTCATTGCCTTACGTGCATCTCACAAGGTCATTGTCAAGCGTAAATCATATTGACTACGCAAAACCCAATGAATGTGTCGCAGCCTTGTATGTACTCATTGCCTCGTATATATGTGTAGTAGATATTGATATGGTCTCGGTGTGATGTGTAGGATAGGAATGTTAACGTGATCGCCGCGTATATCATATTCACCTGCTGGCCACCTCCACCACTTTCAACGCAGCGGAGCAGATTACAGCCATGACAGGCGATAAAAGATACTAAAAGTCCACGATCAGACAACACACCATGAT
>SGPM01000494.1:0-15462 GCA_004802725.1 Antrodiella citrinella
CGCGACATGGCACTCTCAGCAACATCACATCTACCAATTTCACGTTCGGAGCCATCGTACGTGATTGGATCAAATATGGCGATCCCCCTTGTCTCCAGTGCGTCGCATCCGGGATTGGAGGCGGTATACGCGGCCCACACGCAAGGCATCGATACCTTTGGGAATGCGGGCGAGCTTCGGTAAGCTCACGGTCATCGATAGCGCGCTTTGGAAAGTCGCTAATGTGATGTGTTTGCTATCCCGGTAGGAACGGGACATTTGGGATTCCAAATAGCCTTGGAGTGGAGAAGAACAACAACCCTTTCGCGACGTTTCTTTGAGTCACATCGATCATCTTGGAATTTCTCGTTGGACTCATGTTGTGTTTATGCCATCGTTAACATCCATGTACTAGATCATCTGCATGTTTATTCTAATTATGATGTGAGTACGCTCCCTACGAGGTCTGTCCATCATTTGACTGACTCAAGTCTTTTCTATAGTCCCCAAAGGACCTTGTAAAGCACAGCAGAAATGTACATTATTTGAACTTCTGGTCAGTCTGACGACCTCGCGTTACCCCCTGTTAGGCTGTTGCCCCCTGACAGTAATCATGACCGACTGATCGATCGTTTAGTATCGGTCTACGATGTGTCATCTCTGCTCCGCATCCGGAGACAATTTGCGTCGAGTCCAGAATTATAAAAGACAGACTTTTGTCATGCATAGTGATTGCTCATCGCGCCTCAACTTTGTCTCCTTTTACGCCAACAACCCAAGCAGAATATGGCACCTATCAAGAACGGACGTCTCCTCTTCAACGAGATCCCTACAGGTATTTTATATTCTCCCTGATCTTATCAAAGTTCCCCTCTGACATTCGCTGCGTGCAGGGTATCCTGAGCCGGGAAAGACTACTGTCTACGATGAGACAGAAACCATCGATTTGGACAATGTCCCCCTCAACGGCGGGATCCTCACCAAGACCTTATCTCTCTCGATAGACCCTTACTTGCGAGGAAAGATGAGGGATCCGTCGATTGCGAGCTACTCGGTAATGCCGTACTGTTCTGTTATTTTTGAATTTCAATTGAACGTCGTTTAGCCTCCCTTCGTCAAAGGAGAACCGTGAGTGCAGGAAGCTACATACTTGGACGAGTCATGACATTGACGATGACGGTCACAGGATTTACAACTCCGGAATTAGCGTCGTGCTTCGCTCTGAACACAGTTCCGTCAAACCTGGTGCACATGTCATCGCCAACATCAGTGCGTCTCGCCACGGTTACAATTCAGTTCCTGTTGCATGCTCATGCGATATTACGTTAAGAATTCCAAGAGTACAACGTCCTCACCGACCCGACCGAATGGCAGGTGGTGAACAACACGGAGAACGTCCCTTGGGACGCGTTCCTTGGTGTCCTGGGTATGCCTGGCCACACGGCGTACTCTGGGTGGAAAGAATATGCGTTGCCACGCAAGGGTGATATCGTATTTGTGAGCGGCGGTGCAGGTACGTCTCGCAGCATTCTGCTGTACATGCAAATGACTAAGTTGACTTGCAGGACCTGTCGGATCGTACGTATACGCAAGCTGTCAGTATGGTATATCTCNCTAACGACCGAGGNNCNCAGACTGGTTATTCAGTTGGCGAAGGCGGAAGGTCACAAAGTTATATCATCTGCGGGCAGCGACGAAAAAGTTGCATTCTTGAAGTCGCTCGGAGCTGATGTTGCATTTAACTATAAGACGACTAAGACTGCCGATGTCCTTAAAAAGGAGGGTCCAATCAATATGTGAGTGCNCCTCACTCCATACTCGTAGTTTGTCAATTGACGGACTTGTGCGCATAGTTACTGGGATAACGTAGGAGGCGAGACATTAGAAGCAGCTATTGAGTACTCTGCACGAGGCGCACGCATCATCGTAGGACTGATTTCACCATCTACGACGGTGCCTGCTGATCGCTCTTCCTCCAGGCTTGCGGCCATATCGCCGAATATAACGGCAAGCCTTACCCAGTCAAGAACCTCGGATATCTCGTTGGGCGCGAGCTCAAGGTCTCAGGGTTCCTTATCGCATCGATCTTCCCCAAGTACTCGACNGCGTTCTACAGGGAGATGCCCAAGCTCGTCGCGTCTGGTCAGATCAAGCAGAAGACGGATGTCACANNNGGTCTCAAGAACGCTGGGCAGGCGCTGCGGGATGTTCAGACGGGTCATCATAGTGGGAAGAGCGTGGTTTTGGTCGCGGAGAACTGAAGACGAAATTCAGGATTTAAGCTTAACCTTGGAGGTGATGTACGAGATATGATGTACGAGATACAGTGATGGGTACTTTGAATTAAATACAGACTGTAACAGTTTCGACTTCGAAAGCAACACAAACAAAACACGAGGGTGTGTAGTAGTCTAAATGCAGAGAGTGTACGGAATGCAACAGGTCNACAGAGAGGGTAATCAGACAAAAGGGTCCTGAACAANGCGAAATGTGAAAGGAGTGTGATTAGTCGCACAAAAGTCACAGAGCAGTCCATTTATCGGAACGACGAGCACCCTATGGAGTACACATTGAGTTCAATGTGAAGTAAATCCCAGAAGATCCTGACCTTGTGCTCCAAAAGTGATGATGGTGTGTCAGGTTCGAATCTGAGTGACTCCCCATCGTACTTCCGATCCAGAGTTGTTTCAACCCGTATGTTCACCATCTTAACCATTGTCACGTTAGTGTAATCGTCGAGCAAAAGCNAAAGGAGGCATACTGTATCCCTGTTTTCATTATGGGTACTATGATCGACGCTTCTCCCGACAGCAGGAGCTTGCGATCCTGTCGTCTTGGACAACGGTATTGACACGAGATCCCCGGAGGTGTGTGTTTGCTGTCGCAGAGACTTTCGGGCGTTCATAGTAGCTAGGAGTGAGTTCAAGTACACTAGAACTGTGTCAGTATAACGNGAANGCGTAGATAGGAAAGTCACTAACGTTTGGGTAAGATGAAATATATTGCTTCAAATATGAAGTTCGTTGGCATAGTCGAATACTATGGACACGTTCGATAAGTACATTGCATTCGATGAACAGAACGCAAATCACGCACTGCAATGAGACAAATCACCGCGCAGAGGCTGGTAGGAGTGACAATCACAGCATGAACTTCAGAATTACATCCTAGCTCACCTTGTCAGTGCACTTCCATTGATACTGTACAACATAAGAGTCTTCACGATCGACTTCGTCCTGAACCCCGATCAGCTTCAAATCCCCGCGTTCAAACCAACATGGCCACGTACTTCGAAAACACCCTGGACCCCTGTTTCTTTAGCAGAACACAAAGTGAGGCCGAGATAATGATGTCTGCGACACACACTGTGCCCAGGGCGAAGTACAAGATCCACTATCAATTTGGGCTCTATCAGGAACGAGAAGTTGCATTTGGTTGTTCGTATGACGTACTGATAGCTCGACGAGCCTTGTGAAAAGCTTGACTTGAGCCCTGTAAGCATGTAGCATATAGCACACGTCTCGTGAGAATCTACCTGCAGTGAGGTTAGTCTGAAACGTACGCTCGTGCTGCGAACACTGTAATAATATTAAGGGTGAGATGAGACAATGTGTGGTCATGAGAAAATGAAAGTACTGACTCATCCCTCCCGCTGGCACAGCACATATTTTTAGCTCCGTCATTGCTAACAACGGGCAAGGAACCTTACCGAATACCGAGCATGAAGCAATAATCTGTAAAAAAAATTAGTTAAGCCCTCTCGTCGGGATTTGAGTTGCTTACAATAATTATAAGGAGGAACACATTCCCGCCACTCACTGATTGCTCCTTTGTCAAGCCCA
Organism: Antrodiella citrinella; assembly: GCA_004802725.1. Taxonomy (NCBI): domain Eukaryota; kingdom Fungi; phylum Basidiomycota; class Agaricomycetes; order Polyporales; family Steccherinaceae; genus Antrodiella; species Antrodiella citrinella. Next base: position 3,822 of record SGPM01000494.1, read on the forward strand.
ATGCGCTGAATTTGATGAGCAGCTGGACTTACGTAGCCAGACCCTATGCGCGAGTATACTGTTCAGGAACTCGTTAGCTTGCAAGCGTGTTATTCAAAGCACGCTCAGCTGACCTTCTGACGATGGCATCGCTCGTAGTCTGAGGGTCAAGGAAGTCAGAACTATGAACTGATAAAAGCCCTACGATGTCCAACTCACCGTCAAGACAACTTGACCCTTCAGCGTACATAACTTCAGTACATCTCAGCTGAACGAAGGGGAAGCACGCACGATGAGACTCCTGGATAGCTCCAGTCAGCACCAATGATATCGATAGACATAGGCAAATGACGCACCAGCTAATAGTGAGCAGCGCCACCGGATTCCCATAGTTGATTATCCCATAGTGATACCCGGCGTGCGTGACAAACACCAGGTGAAGGGTGTCTATCATCCTACAAGTATTCTTTTCAATATCACGCCCTCAGACACGCGTATCGACCGTGGCGCACCATAGGACTGCGACCTGAGAAATACCGCTCAGCATCCTCGACGCGTCGAGATAACGCGTCCCTACTTACTGCAATCTTGTAGATGAGCTTATCTTTCGGATTCCTCATGAAGTACAGGAACACTTGTGCGCTGGTTATCCCGAAGAAGCTGAAGATATAAGGCAAACGTCAATCAGTCTAGTTTTCCGTCGCGTCCTATACCTTACATTGCGACGAGGACATTTCCTATTGTGTATGCGTGAGCGGACTACACCATATACCAAGATCTACGCGACCCACCTACATACAACGCGCCTAGCGTATTGTTGATGCTTACGGCGAAAGGAAGATCCAAAAGCGGCGACGACATGTCGAACAAGAAAGACAAAGATGGCGGGTGAGTACGCACAAAAAGGAATCCAGGAGAGCTTATCCCTGCTTTATAACCTATCGTCCGTGTTCGAAATAAACTGGACCTGAGAGAATCCTGCTGTCAAGCACATGTTCTTCTGCAAGAGGAACACTGTCAGAGTCCAGCAGGAACCCGCCGGACTTTCAGAGCTCCATATTGAACCCGAAGGCAAATATTTCGCGGGCCCGCGCTTGAGCGCTTCTCACCGTTACGCCACGAAGGGTAGGCACAACGGTTTTTCAAGCTCAAACCCTCTTAACTCCTGCGTATGCAATATCAGCGATGTCAATGTCAAGGACGGTCTTCAAGGAATCGCAATTTGTACCTGAGGTTTGAGGACACGAACAAGAGTAGATGGCATTCGGTGTGTTCAGGTCCGTACTCGCGTTCCCATGTGCATGTGAGCGAGGTGATAAGCTCCACAGAAGCTGAGAAAGTTACTGCCGCTCTACTTCACTTGTCTTCTGGACTGGACTGGACAAGGGGGATGGATGATAGACAAGTGGGTCTAGGGAGGGCGATCAGAGAGCAGAAAACAACACTTGTATTCTACGACCACTGAACGTTCGGAACCCCTTAAGCTTCTATATCCGACGTACGATCTGCTTGCAGAGGGTGAGCGTTCTTGCGAAGAATGGAACAAAAGAAGTGAACGACGACACCATGATCCTAACATCACGCCAAACGGTCGAAGTTGACTGACTGGCGTGGCCGAACCGATGTTGAACGTTAACGTTGAACCGATGCCAAGGGCGATGTCGAAAGTCTTCGTGAGTTTTGAGATAAACGCGCGTATATTAGCCCAAGAATAATAGGGAAAAAGGAGAGTGATGACTATCATACAACATGCATTTAGATGGAGGCGAGATGCAGAGAACGAAACAGGAGATGGAGGGGAAAGGATGGAAGGAAAATAACGACAGCATATACGGCCCGCGCAGCGAACAATCTATGAGTGAGTGATGCAAAAAAGAAAGAGAGTTCAAACTTCGGTGCACCAAATCTCCAGGCGACCTTCTGGTTTTCCCTTGGCACTTTCACGCGCAGTCTCGATTGCGAGCTCATAGTCTGACTCGTCGCGAAGGGTCACTTTGCCGCCGTCTTCATCCTTGAATTTGAGCCCTAGCCCACCAAATGATTTCTCGAATTTCGCTGTGAGTCGCTCCATGAACTCATCAAAGGGTGTAGCGGCGTCAATGGCCATCCCGCGCACATCGTCTTGGTAATGCAGCTGCAAAGGGGGGACTCTATGAGTGAAACGATAGAACTGATGGAACGTTGGAAACTTACTTTGATACGAATCCTCGTCATGTCAAACTCATCCAGATCGCCGCCACTTCCGTAACCTTCCTCTTCTTCCTCGTAAACACTTCTCCTCGGCGCAGTGCGCTTTGTCACTCTCCTCCGCACGGACGCCTGCGAGCTGACCGCATAAGTAGACGGCACACGAGCGGCAGGTGCACCTCTCGCCAACTCTGTGGTACGACCGCCAGGTGGACTGGCGTATGAATCGATATAATCGTCGTAGAAGTCACTAGGGGAGCGGCTTGCTGGTCCCGCTTCCCCAGGTGATCTCCGACTGCCAACGGGAGCGGTAAGTGGAGGCGTAGCAGCTAGTGCCGGTGTAACAACGCCAGGTCTCCGAACACTAAGACCTCGAATGGGGCCACCCGGGACACTGCGAGTTGCAGATGCAGATGTGATGCTGCGAGCGAGAACAGCACCAGCAGCAACTGGTGGAGGCCCGCGTCCGCCGGACGCTTCGCGTGGTGACTTCTCAACGGGAGATGGTGGGTTTGGCGTTGTCGTCCCAGAATTACCACGAATGCGCCCACGGGCATCTGCTACGACATTGATGGTTGTCTTCGCTCGTTGGAGGGGCACAGGCCTATCCTCATCTGGGACGGAGGGTCCTGAGAAGGTGTGAGTCCGTGCATCATTTCAAACGGAGGCCAGAACGTACGAGAAGTGACCGCGACCGTGTTGGCGCGATTCAGGTTGTTATCCACAGGAGGTATGACACTACCATCCTCCACGAAGGCTCCAGATGGTGTGATACCCTGCTTGAGCCGCGTGACACCAGTGAAAGTGGTGTACTGCTCGTTGGCGTCACTTGTCGCCACTAATCTCTGTAATGATCGGGCGCGTCAGAATGTCAATCAGGTAACCAGATGCGCGCACGTACCGCTTTTCCCATGTAGTCCTTTGCCTTGGCGTTCTTGAGTTTGTTCTCTGAGGGACGATAGAGTACGCCCACAGGCTGTATGCACCTATGAGCAGGACTCCGAAGCTAATAAACATACGACTCACGATACTAAAGACGGTGTAGCCATCGCCGCGATCCGCAATGGCATCGTCAATCACATTGTGCTCCTCAGTCGCCTTCTCCTTCTTTGCCTCTTCCAACTCCAAGAGACCCTCCTCCGTGCGACCCATGTATACCAGAGTGAGCCCCTTGTTGAAGAGCACCTCCGCCGAGAACAGCTTGAACTTGAGGCCAAGTTGTTCATAATTTATGGATTGGTTGCCACGGAGATACAGGAGCGCCTCGTCGAAGTCCTTGTAGGCAAGATCGTAGCGAGTGAGCAGGAAGTTGGACACACCACATTGGAAGTAGGCGACGGCTAGATATTGGTCGAGTGTGGTAGCGGCAATGAACTGTTCTACAGCTGCCTCGTGCTCGCCCAGCGTAGCGTAGATGAGACCCATGTTGGTGAGGATTTTGGACGAGTCTCCGATGGCGGCGAATTGTTGGAGAGCGCCTTCGAAGTCCTCCTCGTCGTAGGCTTTGAGGGCTGTAGCCCAAGTTTCAAGTTCGGCTTTGAGAGACATGGATGGATATAAATGTGTGAACAAAAAGTGTTCGAATGACGAAGAAAGTGGTGAACGAAGAAAACGAAAAGAAAGAGATGTGGGCGTTCCGGACGCAAAGAATGCGACTAATCAGCACCTGGCTTTAATAAATGAGAGGCAATGAAGAGAACGAAAGGATAATGGCGAGAGGCAAGGTGGTCAGCCAGTGCGGGTTTGTGAAATATCAGCCAGGCGGTGTAAGCGTGATCCGATTGTAAATTGTGACGGGAGCTTGACGGGAGCCAATGATCTTCGAACGTACACAGTCACTAGTGCCAATGTCGAGGTGTTGGGTATCGACGATGCCTGCAACGATGACGACGATAAGGACAAGGACGACGGAGGAGGAGGAGGAAGAAGAAGAGAAAGGCGTTGAAGAGGAAGGAAGACCTGGGTGCTTATAATAAGATTATCACAGTCTTTCAGAACGGCCCCGAGCGATATTTCTCGTAAGCACCTCGTATTGCCTTTGCTATAATAAGTCTCCTGATCCAATCTGTAGGAATGTCCAGCCTTTCTGCATCCTCGAGGCCTTGTAATCAACCATCTTGTTCTTCTAGTTGGCTGTTTTCGACCACTGCGGACGAGTGGAGGCCCATCTCCAGGACAACCATGCATCCGTCGATCGCACGCCCGCAGCAACCACCACGGGAGGAAGAAAAACCTGGGAATACGAATGCGCATTGAATGCGCAGTCTCATCAGCTTGCGAGGTGACGCAGGCGAGGTTTGCCAACGGTGCCATCATCCATCTCATTAGACTTTTGCTAGTCGGAGGCCGAGCCCATCATCGCGCCCAGGACTATACGATACTCTTGGCCAGTCCTGGCAATCTGTCGCGCCACGCACGTCGCACAGTCACTTTGTTGCTGCCTGACGCGATGAACGTGTGGCACGATCCCTTGTTTGTTTCGCGAAAGTCCCTGTTGTTGCTATGACCACATGCTGCACCAAGGAGGCGTGTTTGGTGGTGGTTGCTTCCAACGTACCCTCGTGCTTGTTCAGCTGCCATCGCATCGTGGAGGTGTTGCATTCCTGTTCATCGTGGTTCTCAACTCAGAGATCTGGTCGCCCCACCTCCTCACCGCCCCAAAGCCATCCTTGAGTACACACAGGTGCGTAGAGATGAGCCTGCATCTGTATTATAGCATGTTAAATAACATCTCATGACCCTCGAGTTCCCTCAACTTTCATGGTCCACCTATACCTATATATGACGTTGACCGCGATGACTGACACTCATCACCGTTCCAACCGAGCATCTCGCATCTCGCATCTTGACATGCTCCCGCGGATAATATGATAGGGTCCTAAATATATACATTGGTCGCTCACTATCACGGCGTGCAAATGTAAATGTGGAATAAACCTCAGGAGAAAAGTCAAATGTCCAGTACTGCTTAGTTAGGCTCAGATCAAGCCCCTCACACGGAACGGCTGCGCGGGTGGAGGGTTTTGATTTGAGACTAACTGCTTAGTAGTATGTACTGACAAGTTTATACTTTTATGACTTTTGTCTTCCGGGATTACCATATAAGGCAACTCTGAAGTGACTTTGAGGAAAACGATAAATAGTAATAGTATCCGACTTTTGTCCACCTGTCGGCCAGGGTTACATCGGCTGCTGTACGCCATGTATGTAAGCCTCACTTGTCATATTTTCAGAGATGGAAGATGGCCGATGGAGCCTCCGATGTCTGTAAGTAGATGTGCGTTCATCATGACCGCGGTTCACCATCCGATCGCATAGAAGACAAAATACATAAAATCCTCATAAGGTGAAAGTTGAACTGAGTCGGCATGTCATGGATTAACTCCGTAAGTACATATGTACATTGTACACTGTTGTACTCAGTACTGTGATATGATGACTGCTCTGACTGGTTCGACCGTGCCGCCTGTCGGGAGCATACAGAGTTACGTAAATTTCTCGATATAGCTCCTTGATTGCCAAACATAGACAAACGATTAGCGCTGTGATCTGATACCTCCGAGTCCTTCAATAATTTAAGCAACCGTGGCGACCTCAAAAGCAACTGGAGAACACACCCCTCCTCAGAACCTTTATTTGCTCTCACAATGTAAGTCGTCGTTTGTTGCACCAGAACACGTCTCTCACCGGTTCTTCACCTCGTAGTTTCACGATGGTTCTACCCGAAGCTCTGAATCGTCCTCTGGACATCCTCATGATCGACAACTTCGACTCATTCACTTGGAATCTCTACCAGTCCTTGTGTCTATTGGGTGCAGACGTTGTTGTTATCAGGAACGACGCCATTCCCGCGTCCGCCCTCTCAGAACTTCGTATTAATCGACTCATCGTTTCACCTGGTCCTGGTCATCCCACGTCTGACTCTGGTATATCTCGCGATGCCATTGAGTACTTCACTGGAAAGGTCCCTATAATGGGTGTCTGCATGGGCTTGGAGTGCTTGGTCGACGTGTTCGGAGGAGATATTTCGTGAGTCATACACCACCTCAAACGCATTTGACCCCCTTATTCATATTCGCGTACGTAGTTACGCCGGTGAGATCATGCACGGCAAAGTCAGCTCCATCCGACACGACGGACGGGGTTGCTTCAAGGGTGTCCCTCAGGGGATCAAATCGACCCGTTACCATTCTCTCAGCGCTGGAATTAGTACCCTGCCGAAGGTTCTTGCCATCACGGCCACTACAGAGGAGAGCGGCGTGATCATGGGTGTCCGTCATCGGAAGTACACTGTGGAAGCAGTCCAGTATCATCCCGAGAGCATCCTGTCCGAGTCAGGCGATGACCTGCTAAGGAACTTCCTCGAGTTGAAGGGCGGCACCTGGGAGGAGAACCCTGAGTTCGGTGTCCTTGACGAATCCCTTCCATCTTTTGCTGCCACTGCAGGTCAACCCGTCGCGTCTACCTCCGCTAAGATTCCCACCATTTTGGAGAAGATATGCGCTCAACGTATGAAGGACGTGGAAGTGGCCAAACAAACGCCGGGTACTTCTCCCAAGGACCTCAAAACGCTTGTAGCCATGAACCTCTCCCCGCCGCTTCTTTCTTTTGTCGATCGCCTCAAGAGCGCTGAGAAGAAGCCTGCTCTTATGGCTGAGATCAAGCGATCTAGTCCTTCCAAGGGTCCCATCGCCATGAACGCGAATGCTGCTCAACAAGCTCTGACCTACGCCCTCTCGGGAGCTTCCGTCATCTCTGTGCTTACCGAGCCAACATGGTTCAAGGGATCGCTTCTCGACATGCGTCTAGCTCGTCAAGCCATTGACCATCTGCCAAACCGACCTGCTATTCTGCGTAAAGACTTCATCCTGGAGGAGTATCAAATCGATGAGGCCAGGCTGTACGGAGCGGACACAGTCCTGCTCATTGTGGCGTGTCTCACAGAGGAGCGCCTCCGTACCTTGTACGCGTACTCGCTCTCCAAGGGCATGGAACCTCTGGTCGAAGTGAACAACACAAAGGAAATGGAGGTTGCGTTGACGCTCAAGCCCAAGGTCGTCGGCGTGAACAACAGGAACCTCCATGACTTTCAAGTCGACATGGCGAATACGAGCAGGCTTGCTGATATGGTCAAGGAGAGTGAAGTCGTTCTCTGTGCTCTAAGTGGTATTAAGGACGCCGCCGACGTCGATACATACGTTCAGCAAGGTGTAGGTGCGGTGTTGGTCGGCGAGGCCTTGATGCGGGCTACGGACACCAGAGCTTTCATCCGGAACTTGTTGAGCTGGCCCGAGCCCGAGCCGAAGGGCAAGGCAAAGGCAACAGTTCCTTTGGTCAAGATCTGCGGCATCAGGAACGAAGACGAGGCGCATGTCGCTATCGAGGCTGGTGTGGACATGCTCGGTCTGATGTTCGTACCCTCCAGCAAGCGTAGCGTCACGCTGCAGCAGGCGCAGAGAATATCCGTTGCGGTGCACGCGTCTCGATTCTCCTCTGGTCCTATCCTCGACTCCACCTCAGACGAGACCGTGAACCGGCCGTGGTTCACGGCTCACGCCGAGCGGTTGACATCCATGGTTTCACCTTTCAACTCCCCCGCACGTCCGCTACTTGTCGGCGTCTTCCAAAACCAGCCGCTCTCCTTCGTCCTTGACGCTATATCCAGCGTCAACTTGGACTTGGTGCAGCTGCACGGGTTCGAGCCGCTGGAATGGGCCAAACATATCCCCGTCCCCGTCGTACGCGTCTTCCACGTCAACGCAGACGGCAAAGGTCTCGATGACATCACGCGAGGTGGTCTACATGAGTATGTGCTCTTGGACGCTGTGAAGAAAGGTGCTCCCAACGGCCTGAGCGGAGGGACCGGTACGACTATCGACTGGGACTTGGCTCGCTCTATCGTGGACAGAGGGGAGATCCCTTACACTAGCTCTGGAGCCTCAGAGTCAAACGGCGCCACTGCAGGGTCCAAGACTGCGTACCCACTTCCGATCATCCTCGCGGGAGGTCTCACGCCAGAGAACATTAAGGAGGCGATTGAACGCGTCAGGCCGTGGGCGGTGGATGTCAGCGGAGGTGTTGAGACGGCGGATGGAAAGGGGAAGGACGCACGCAAGATGCGTGCGTTTGTGCACGCGGTCAAAGATAATGCTTAGGTGTGTTGTATCTTGTGACATATATTCGGATTTACAAAGGTGAAAATTTTTCTGTACAATACGCTCAATAGAAGCCACGATGATGCCCGACGTGTTCAGGTTATTGAAGCGTGCACAAACCTGGTTGAGGCAAGTATACCCTGTCCAAACTCAATCCTATCATCACACTTCGGTTTGTGGTCTATGAACAGTCGGTCGCTCACACAGCTTTTCATCATCCTTGGATCTTGGACTCAAAGTGAGTACTCTGTCATTATTCTCACCTGATTTGACAGATGATGCAGCGCCGCAATCCGAGTAGTTGAACGTCAGGGTTCGCATTTATTTCCTGCAAGTTGCCGTAGTGACAGGTGCATAAGATGAGAACATCGTTGCATAGCTCGGACGGTAGATTCCTCAATCTTCGACTCTTCTCTGTGCCGGCTGCTGCTGCTATCCAGCTTTTGTCTCTACTACTCACTACTTCAACTAGAACACTTCTCCTACTCAATTATGACGCATCTATGATTTCGTTGACAAGTCCGATTCCCCTTTTTGCTATCATACTGAGCTGGAGCTGCGTTGCAATATGCATCATGGCGGCTATTTCGTTATGGCTAAAAAAAGGCCTTTACGTAGAGTCCTCTCCAGCTCAACAAGCGAAGGTTTTTTCTGTACTTCTAGTGTGAAGTGTCTCTGATTATCTTCGCTACACAACCTGCAGACTCTGCTACAAAGCATTCAGGGAGCTATCTGGCCTCCCATAATGCTGTTCCTTCCGAGAACGCTGCGATTTTCGACGTCGGTCCTGTTGTTCGTAATGCCATGCCCCGTCCCTGCTATCATGATTCCCAACCGCACCGTGGTGTCCAGGCGCAGGCAGATGTCCCCGGGACGTTGGTTGTCATTCAGTACTCTTAATTCAAGTTTCGACAGCACCTCGACACCCCATCCAGGTCATGACTCTTGTTCTCAATCCTACCATGCCTATCGCTGTCATGAGTCCTGCTAGGTTCAACCCAGACGAGTCAGTTGCGCCACGTCGACAACGGTCACTAGCAGATGATATCAGTAGCCTTCGATCCCTCACTCGATCCCTGGTTCTTTACCTCTCACCTCCTCCTACGGACGAGCAATCCTCAATTCGCTCAGCTACTAGCAGGTTTTCCGACCCATTCTTGTCCCCTTCCATTGCACTTCCTTCCCCGAGCTCGCAATGCGTCATTCACTCGGCGAGCTCAGCGTTGTTCGATCTTCAACGACGATCACTCCGCATCGGAAGCACATCTCCCGCGCCCACGAGCACCAGTCTGTGAGACACTTCTGTCTTACAGGACTCGAGGCACCGACCCTCAGCCTCCCCCTCCTGCCTACGAAGAACGAGGCTATCGTAGTACCCAGCCAGTTCCTGTTCCGAATGCGTCTGATCACACGCATCATGACGGTACCAATGAAAACCGTGAGAAGTAGATAGCACAAGGGAGGCATTGTCACGAGTAGCATGATTCTGAACACAGGCTCTCATATGTCGCTCATCCACTGTGACGTCGTCTATGTACGGAGTGTGCGTCAGTAACGCCGCAGAGGTGAACGAAGAACACAATGCATTGAGTGGATCGTAGTACATAACAGAACGATGGGCGACAGCCCGCGGGAGCACCCGAGCGAACGGACTCCAGAAAAACCGGGAAGACAGAACGAGCGAGCGAGGGTGGGATGGGCATAAACTGGAGGGATGGGGGGAACGAAAACGTAGAAGTGGAGAACTTCTGCACGTACTTGTCGACTCCTGCTAGTAGGTATGCTTTCTCCCGGGCTCTAGCTGGTGGGCCCAAATTTGAAAAGGTCTTGGAAGTTTTTCGGAATCTTCCACTAGGTGCTGAGGTTATGTACTTTGGCTTGATGAATGGGAGGATGGATAGGGAGGAGGATGGCGCAAAGAAGACGGTTCTACCGCGGAACATCGAAGAGGAGGAAGAAGGAGCGCGGCGGCTATTGACGCCCACTGCTCCGCTACATAGACTCAATTCTACAGGACGCTTGTGCCTCGCTCTCCTTAGACTCACACATTTCATCGTCAACTCTTATCTAATCACTCACTCGTACAATGGGTACAAAACATCGCTCTTTCCTGGATTTTGGACTCAAAAGTGAGTTGTTGCCTTTATCATCTGATTTGCACGCATTGATAGATCGTGCGGCCCCACAATCCGTTGAACACTAGGGTTCGCATTAATCTACTGCGAGTTGTCGTAGTGAAATGTGCAACATCTCCTTGCATTGCTCTAACGATACCATCTTCTATCTCAGCTTCTAATTTGACCACCATGGTGGTAGTTGTCGTCGTGCAACCGGAAAGCTGTTCTTCACGCTTCGAGCTTGCATACCATTCACTCAGCAACCATATCCTTCAGTGGTCTTCCAAGTCTTGCTTATATCGTGCTTATAGCGAGTTCGTTGTTACTTCACCCAGTCTACGAGTTCCTTGACATGTCTATACCTTCATTTTCAGTGCCAATCCCCTCTCTGATCCTCGTGACGAGCTGCGCTATAGTGATATATGCTGCAATAGTCGTCCTGGTTCTGAAGCCACAAGTGAGGAGCCCATGTGCGTGGCTTGATAACTTGATCGAAGTGATTTCCAACAACGTCAGGTCTACACCCTGTGAGTAAAACTAGTAGAACCATATTGTGCGGTGCTTCGCAATGTGACTCAATGTCCCACAGGCCCTGCGGACCCTGTCACAATCATTCCAAGTCGCACCACAATCCCCAGGTGTCGAGAAATGGTTTCAAGACGCTGGTTGTCATATAGCAGTGTTCAGCCAAGTTTCGACGACGCTACCACTTCCAACCCCGGTCATACTAGTAGATCTATCCTTCACCCGGCCACGCTTATACCTGCTATGAGCCCGGTTACGATCATCTCAGACCAGTCAATTGCGCCAAGTCAACAATAGTCGCTGGCAGATGGAATCAACAGCATCCGCTCCTTCGCCCCATTCCTGTCCCACAATCCTTCACCTCCTTCCCTGATTCACCAACCCGTTCGCTCGTCCGACGTGATGTCGGAGTCATCTTCGACGCTTCCTCCCTCACCTCCATCCCCAGTCCACTAACGCACTCTTCGTCCAGTGAGCGGGACGTCATCGAATCCTGGGCCACGCCGATCATTGGCTGATCTCGCGCGTGTTGGAGACACGTTGATGCACCGGACGGGCTCCTAAGCGCGGGAGAACACACCCAACAATGGGAGAACTCCTGGCAGAGGGGTACCACGTAAGGGCGTTTGGGGAGGAGTCGTAGAGGTAGGCCGAGGTACTCGAACGTAGAAAGGAGTG
>SGPM01000495.1:0-15283 GCA_004802725.1 Antrodiella citrinella
CATGTTGCCGTGGTTGTCGAGGTCGAGGTCTAGGTCTGTGGGGGTGTGAGTAGGGGTTACGGGTAACGGTGGGGGAGAGGAACGTACCACGGAGGGAGGAAGGGGAGAGGGGTCTGCGGTGCGGGGGCGGGGTGCGGTCGCTGACGGTGTCGGAGGAGGAGGAGGGGGAGTGGTCCCTGGGGGCAGAGACGGGCCGGAGATGGAAGGTAGAGGAGGGCATGCTGGTGTGCGATGAAGGGAAGGGCAGGGAAGCCGAGGGGTTACTTATATGAACGGCGCTCCTGTGACCGAAGCTCGCGAGTGTGACCAAGATCGTCTCTGACAGTTTCTGCCTCACGCCCTCTCACAACACCACCGCAGATCTACGCTGCGTCCGTCACACGTCAGGAAATACTCCTTTATAAACTCCGCCAACCCTCTCCCGTCCAAGACGCGCGCGATTACGTTCCCATCGTTTAATCTTTCGATGCCTCTCCCTCGGGCATTCAGTCTGACTCTGCGTGACCGCTACGTCGGTGTCTCCTGTCCTCGTCTTCCACCGCCCGCCCCAGCACCATCGCAGGGTCCATGCCTTGACGCGCCTCGCGTCTTAGGCCATGTTCGGGCACCGCTGACCCCGGAGTCACTCTACCCACCCTACCTGACCCACTTGGTGGGTCAGGTGACCCTCGAACTCAGCGTACATGTCACGTCAACGCGGGGTCTTGGTGTGTGTCCGGGTGTCGGGTTGGTGGTGAACCGGACCGTGTTGCGATGAGCTTGTTTCTGACGACGAGCATGGAGGTCGAGGTCGATTTAGTTTCACCCTTCCTTCCCCGCCTCCCTCGTCAAAATGGAGTCGTCACTCCAATGGATTTCCTACTAGGGCAGACTTGATAGCTAGCTTCCGGTCTCGGTGACTCATCTGTTCGTGGGCCCTAGAGCAGGTTCTTTCGTTCCGCCCTACGTCCTGCCGGACGCCAGAACAGAAGCTCGACGCGGACGTTATCATCATCACAACGCAACGCAACGCAACTTGACTTCTTGTCTCAATGAACTCACGTCAACACCTAGGCTTTACGCCCTATCAGTCATCGTTGGCACCACCGTAATGCATGTACCTCGCAAGTTACATAGTAGTGATCAATGATATAGTGCACTATACGCCTCTCCTGTACATGTTTCCTCCTGCCTGTCGGTCACGACGTATGGTGACCACTGACTGGGCTGACACCTCGGTATCTATCCCTCATCCCACCCCGCTTAACCATCACAGTCCGACTCCCAAGTCGTTGTCGCGAGCGATCAACGTGCGTAACGACATCGACATCTCAACACTGCTTGCTTGCTTGTCGTGACAAGTGTCAGTGAAGCCGGTGATCCAACCCGACCTGTCGCGTCTTGTCGCGTCGTTCCAGGACGTGACATTTGCGATCTTCTCAGGCAGAAGACCCTTCACATGTACAGTTGGCTGTGGGCAGCCTTCATACATACAGTATCCGAGTATATGCACCCTTCCCTTCTGAGAGCTGAGAGCCTTCTTGATCTGGCGGCGCTTCGAATCTCGAAGAAGAAGAGGAGGACGCGACACCGGGGGGAGGGGGGGGGCTTCGCGTGCTCTCAGATGGGATGACCGGACGCGATACCAATGCCATTGACTGCTCTTCGGCCCCGATGGGGGTTCGGGTCGCGGTTCTTCGTTTCGTGGGTCGCCGGATCCGGAGACTCCGACTTGGACTTGGACTGCACTGACGAAAAACCTCCTGAAATGAGTACGGACAACGCTTTACATACCAACTTGGACACGGACGATACCTCTGATCGATCACCGCCCCGAGTGACATCTGGCCACTCACTCGCTCAGCCTGGACAGGAAGAGAGGATTCAGAAGCGTCAGGTCCAGAACCCCCCCCCCCCCCGTCCCGACGCCCCGTCGGAGTTCCACACACGTCACTGGGGAAGTCAAGTAAGCAAGCTTTTGAACTTGCGCCACTTTCGGTTACCTCGGAGCAGAACAACTGAGGTGATGTGCCACTTGTGCTTGTGTTGGATGCGATCTGTGACATTTTGGGTCGGGAAAGTAAATCTCGTGGGTAACGAAAGGAATCGGAATGCTTACGACCTTCCCTTCCCCCGCAGTCCCCCTTGGCAAGCCCTGCTCCTGCCTTTCTGCACCACTCTGACGATCCCTCGACAGCGCCACACAGGCCCGCTTCTCTGGGAGATCCCTGTGCATCTTCTCTCTCTCCCCCTCCCCTCCTCCGAGTCTGCATCTGCGTCTGGCCATCTGTAACCAGCACTAAGTCCCAACTCGTCTCCGCGTCCCAGGTTGACGGGTCGCACGGTCAAGGGTATCCGTCCCGACCGACGCCTCACAGTCTTCAGTCTTCAGTAAGTATAGCCTGCGTGATGGTTCCCGCGCCCGTCGGGGAAGCCCCACTGCTGTTTTGCGTTCCGTGTGCCGGCCCTGTGCTCTGTGGGCCTGACTCGGTCATATCCCGTCGGGGAAATCGTCTTCTTTTTGGACGTCACGACACACGGACTGCTGACGGGGTTCCCCCGTCGCGCGAGTTGCCTTCCTTCTCCATCCGAGAGGTGAAGAAGAAACAGCTGGGCTTGACGGCGATGTGATTCCCGGCCTGCCATGGGGATATTGGAAGAACGTCACGGTATGCTTCTACCTGGGACTGGGGCTTCTTTGCGCCGCTGTGGCGACGACTGCTCTTTGTAAGACGCGTACGGGCACTGAAAATTTTCGCCGTTCAGGTTCTCAAGAAGAGAGAGAGAGTGTGTGTGTGTATACGCGTACGCGTACGTGGGTCCGCGGGGCCGACTGATAACCAACACCAGCGAGCGGGTTCGGCAGGTTTCCGCTCGTTCCGTCCGACGCAAACAACACACATCGGAACGAATACTGCATGGCGCGTCGTCAGTTCCAACATGTACGCACGAAAAAAAAAAAAAAACAGCACAGAACAGAAACTCAATCGTCTCCTGCGCTGCGAAATACGCGGACGGACCCGATACGCAGTCAGTTCCACCAGTCTCCAGTCCATGCATGTGATCCCAAGTAGTTCATGATCACAGGCACGCAAACGTTGGTGCTCCCAGTCGTGTGTGGCGGAGCGCTGGACGAGGCGTTAGGAACCACCCGGACGCTCTGCGCTCAGAGAAGTTCGAAATACGAACACCTTATCATAGGCCTACAGACACTGAGAGGAGAACGGGTGAGATACGAGAAGAAGATGAGAAGGCAAAACATAAAAATAACATGAGAGCCTGGACGGGGGTGGACTCGGAGGACGCTGTGAACCTTGGTAGCGGCCATGGTGTGTGCTATCGTAATTGATATGCTTGTGATGTATCATGTGGGGCGGCTCAGGTTCACGGGAGCCAAATCCAGACGACGTGCGACGACGATGTGATTGCAGATGTGTTTGTGTGCATGTAAGTATCATAACACGAGGGACCCGGAAACGTCCATCCCGACCCAAGAGAGGACACGGGTGAAGAAGGTGAGATCAGAGATCAGCGCGTCGCAGACTCCTTGCCCTTCTTCCGCTTCTTCCCTTCTTTCCCGGCGACGTCGTGTTCGCGCGTCCGTTTGGTCGTCGGACTGTCGTCGACGCCCGCTGGTTTCATGAACACCGAGGAGCTTCCATGTGGTGGTCGCGATGCCAATTTCGAAGCAACGGCAGCAACACCGGAAGAAGCGGTTGAAGTTGAAATGGAACTTGTCGGATGAGTAGGCGGTTGGGAGGGTGGTGGCGGTGGCGGTCTGCTGGTGGGCACGGTCTCCCGAATGATCTCCTGCACGCTCTTTGTTCTCTTCTTGCCATCCTTGTCTTTCGGGAACTCTTTGATAGGGAGAGGCGCCTGGAACCCGGATATCGACCCGACGCGTTGCTTGGTATCGTCCTGTTGCGCTGGTGTCGCCACGACCGTAACCTACCCAACCACAAACACGCGCACAAAAGAGGAACAAGGTCAAACGGGGTTGTTGTGAGGGGGAAGAGAAGAAGAAGCGGACGACTGACGGGTAGAATCACGCGGTTGGGAGCGACCTCTATTCCGTGTATGTTGAACTTCCGGCGTCCTTTCGAAGGCCCAGCTTCCGCGTTCTCCGTGTCGTCGTACATGAAAGGGATGTACGACGGTTCATACGTGATGTTCCCTCCTCCTGCTGAAGATCTACACACACAAAAACAACACACAAACCATCCTCACTTCAGCATCACCACAACAACCCAACATCCGATTGCAGAACCGGACGTACGATGAGGCTTGTGAAGACGAAGACGCCGCCCCGATCCCCCACTTCTCCTTCAAATCCTGCGGGACCTCCCACTCGGCCTCGTCCTGCACCTTCGCGTGCTCGTGCTCGACTTGCGCTTGCTGTTTCGCGCGTTGGGCGTTTTGCATGAACCGGAGACCCATCGTCCCGTTGCTCAGTTGCTTCGCTGGTTTAGACATCGTGTCTACCGCCGACAGAGGTGACGATGGTGAGTGCTCAGTGCGGGGATGGGTGGCGAGTTCAAGCTTTCACTGTTCAGGTCGGTCGTTGAACAATTCAACTGCAATTGATCGGGAGATAAGCGATCTTTGAGGCACGATCTTATCGGCGCTAATCTTCCGTTCCTCTTCTTGCTCTTGACGATGTCGCTGACAAGAGGTCCTCCTCCAGAATTCCGAGTTCACACACAACTGCACATTCAGCCTTCTTTTGTATGATGCAGAAGATGCTTACTTTTACTCACCAACAGCGAGGGGATTCATCGCCTTACCCCGGTCCAGAAACAACCTTACGCCATCGGTGTCACCGCAGATGTCTACTTATGGCGACTTGGATAGCCTGAGGAGCACGTCACTATCTCCTACGAGATTATATGCTGCCCACAACTACGTATGTTGACTTTGCACTGCCGGCCCACCGTTGACGAGGAGAAGAAGCAGACGAGTCTGCGCACCCGCACACCACTCCATGGTATCTTTGTCTGGAAATCGGAGTACGTACTGTGAAGTACTGGAGGAAGACGTGCTTGCTCTGGAAGGAGAACCGTGCGTGCTTGGACACGTAGAAGGGGTCGCGTGCGATGCTGCGCTTCTCGTAACTGCTTAACCCAGGGAATACGGTACGAAACCAACAAATTTGTCTGCTTTCTCGCTAGACGATTCATGTGTAGAACAGTACATCAGATGGTTCATTGCAAATTGTGGTCGTTGCGAGTGCGTGCCTGGATCCTTGGACACGTAGAAGCATGAAGAGGTCGCGTGCGATGCATGCTGCGCATCTCATACTCTCTAGCATGGCTTAGGGAGATACGGTACGTGACTAACAAAATTGTGTTATCAGGGAGGTGCGTTGTTCATGCTCTCGTGTTTGACCTGGTGTTATCCCGCGTGTCTGAGTTTGCACCCCACAGACACCCACCTCTACGAAGGGGTGGTTTGATCCAACGAACTCGACGTAGGTCCGGTCCAGAGACTCGACGCCCTGAATCTCTGCAACAGATCCTTCAAATGGATCCAAACCATTGACGTCGTAGCCGGTAGGTGTTTATAGCCTCGCTAACTGATTTCATGCGGGATACAACATTTTAGACCATTGACTGCAAAATGTAGTCGTTGTCGTGACCGACATCGACGACGTTCGGAGTGGTTGTTCGTCGGGAAACAAGTGCATACGTAATGTGAGGCATGGATTTTTCTATCATGAAGGTGTGTCACTCTTTTTATGGCCTATTATGAACCGTACGTCTCAACATAATGCCTCCTCACAGTCCCCAAACTTCACACTGGACACGACCAACGTCTAAACGACCTGCTTCCGCCATAGGGTCAAAACGCATGTCCCATTTCTTCAAGCTTTTCGCCCGAATCTCGCTCAGCCTGGTCAATCCGAATTATACGCTGTGTGCTAACGGGAGGGACTCTTGTGAAGTTGCGGCCGCTCGTGCTGTTTCATTTCGATCCTCCGGAGTTTCGCGCAAGGCAACTGAGGCGTGAGGCGTGGCCCAGCGGGAAAATCTCAGTGGAGGTATCGAGTCGCCGGACGTGGCCGTTCAGAGCACCGAGGTCACGCGGCGATGCAGAGCGCGACACGGACGCCGGAGCGACGAGTCTGAAGACAGAGCGTGAGCTCGACTTGGTGACCCTGCCACACATCATGATGCCGCCGGAACGTGTGGTGAGTGATACCTGATGAACACGATGCGCACGCAGCGACGGGCCGCGTTGCAGGGAGAGTGGGTGGCGTGGCGTGAAGGCGTGAACGGACTCGGATTGCGTGATGCTCCGTGGGCTGCGGCGGAGATACTTATTCTTATTTATCTATCTTCCTGCGCACTGTTTCGTGTACATCAGCCATGTATCTCATGTGAATGGACGTTCAGGAGGTGATTCGGCTCATCGCGATACATACAAGAAGGCCTGAGGCCTGAGGAGCGGCCCAGATGCGTCGTCTGAACGAAAATTTGTAGCTTCGTCAGCTCTCTTGCGTGGACAGCGGTCATCCCGAGTTGTCAAAATTGGAAGCAAGTGCAGAGAACTTACTGGAATGGGATCGCGCTCGCTGGATGATTGAGAACGTTCGTAGCCCCTTAGTAAGCAAGTGGTCATAACAAAATCATGCCAATATGATTAGACATCCTGGCGTGTCCAATGGAGATGGAATGCAAGCAGAAGTTTTGTCGTGTACTGGATGCACATAAGCAACATGGAACTTCTGGTGATGAAATTGATTCCAAGGATCGACCAAGGATGGAGATCCGAAGTCGGAGTCAATTAAAGCCTCGAGGAGTGGTTGGTATAAACATAGCAGTCCGTCCTAGAAAAGGTAAACAGCTGTGATAACAAGTTGTACGTCAGAACCGGAGTCTCGTACGATATGTAATTATACTTGTAATCATACCTATACGCCGGAGCAGGCGTCGTCACAGCTACACATTTCGTACGCGTGAGGTCACATTTCGAGCGGCATTGCTGCGGAACCTGTCAAAGGACCCTTAATGAGTGCTGTAAGCATGCGAGACCACTGCTTTGATATATCTGGCTCAGCTTTCGGAGCGTTAGAACACAAGAGTGAGCTGTTGGAACGAGTTACGGGCCTCTTCCAGAGCCTGAGTTTCAGACCACCGCCTGTGAAAAGACAAAGTACCGTAATGACGAGCTATAAGTATGTCGTCAATAAGCAGTTGTAAAGAGTGAATACAACCACTGATTCTGTATGTGCGAGGTCAGACTACCGGCGGCATTGTGGAGATGCTCAACACTATCAAAGGATCGAAATACACCGCGTTTGATAGGGAATGATATCTGTCCTTCGAGCTTGTCGCGGCAATACGGTATTGCGTTCCTGGTCAAGTCTCAGACCGCTGTTTCTGATCCTACGAACAGAGGGGAAGAGATGAATGATCGTAAGGATGAGGGGTATGTCAGACTCGAATGCTGGGACTCGGATAATGCAAAATCACACCGTATCCGTCGGGATAGGTGTAATCACAAACTCATGTTTCGTATGCATGAAGTCAATACTTGGGCGGCCTCGTGGAGGAGGAGCTGAACAATTACCAGAGGATCTTGCCGACTACTGGGATCATACAACGCTTTCGCTGACAGATCTTGCTAGAATTTTCAGCGTTACGTGCCATGGTGGTCAAGAAATGTCAGAGTACACTGATGTCCGGATGTTGGATCAACGGTCAGCGCCCGGTCAGCAGCCTGGCTTTCTGTACGGAACAAGTGAGAGTTAGACTGATCAGACGGCCGAATGAACAACATGACCTGATGCGGATATTTCCCGTCATTGGCCGTGCTGCCCTGTCTGCGCTTCAGGGACAACATTCGGACTCGGTGACTTGTCGTTGTTGACACTGACAGGTGCTGTCGACGGTGAGTCGACGCCCGCCGGTTTTATAAATGTAACCGACGACGGCATCGCTGACGATAACTTTGCCGGCGGTATAAATGTTGTTGTCCGAACAAGTGGCAATTGAACGCCCCCTCGGCCTTTGCTGGACGGTGGGGGAACATATTTTGATGGTGCCAGCGCCGTGGCGCGCGTTCATCAAGTGTACACCCACGCCCACATCTACACGCCCACGGTAGTATCGCGGTGAAGCAAAAATATAAGCGCGAGCGTGAGCGGACATCATACTAGTGAGGCTCTTGGAACATACCGCAGGCCTATGAAAGAATAATCGTCGGTGCGACAAATTGTGATGTGAGCCACTGAATGAGAACATTCTCATGACGAGCACAGGCTTGGTGCGCACTCGATGACATTCGCCCCGTATGTCTCGCGTCCACCGAAACAATTGCTGTCAGAGGTAGCCCCTCGGTGATTGCTTCACTCTATTTAGATAAAGTGAAAACGACCCTGTCGATCTGCGAATACGCCACTGTTGTAATGTGGGGATCATTCCAATTACTGCACTGGAAAGAGAGAGGTCTTACTGTAGTAGGGCGGTGCAGCAAATCGGAGCTAGAGACGTAGATCGTCTACTAGCACGACTAATATTAGGCTCACAGTACGGTGCTGGAATGACTCACAGTGTCAGTGGCTCTATCGTATGTCCAAGCAGCAATGTCTCACGATGGTTATACGGGCTTTATGGCATCCGTAGTACGACCGTGACGCACGGAGTCTGGGAGAGACTCGCACGAGCCAGTACAAGTGAAGACACTGACGTTAGAAATTGTGGGACTCACCATGTCAACGAAGCTACTAGTGATAGTACTATCAGCGCTGCGGATAATTACTTCAGTGGATTGATGATTTGACTTCGTGCTTGAACATTTGAATTCCTTGAAGCATGATGCTTGGATTTCTAAAATACGCAGAGACGTCAAGAGGGCAAGGTGCAAGTTGAGCTAAGAGCTACTACGAAAATGGTTCAAAAAGTTCAAAAAGAAAAAGAGTACATCCTTTACCCATGACGGGACTCGAACCCGCAATTTTCACCTTAATGGTCACGTGACCATTCTTAGGAAAGTGACGCCCTACCATTGAGCTACAAGGGCTACAAAAAATGTTTTGAAAAAAACATGATACGTTTGGGCTGGATTACTTGCGGACTGCATCGTATTTGCGATGTGACCGGAAAAGGTAGCACACTTGATCGTCGGTAACTACCGGTGGTGTAAAGCCCTAACCGAGTGCCATTGCCCGTATGCAGGTTGCACATTGGAGGAAAAGCAAACACCATTGCTCCGCCTATAGTTCACCTTATGTCTGAGATACTGTACGGTCGCGTGCTCTGGACGGTCGAGCCACAGTCGAGTCAAATTCGAGTCACGTTGATCGATCTGTATGTCGGGAATTGCCGCTGCACGCTGCCTGACGAGAAGACCATGGTCGGGATAATGTCCACACCATGAATTCACTTGGCACAAGTGCGGACATACAAATGACTCCAGCTGATTTCAAGTCATTCCTGAGATATCGTACCGTCGAAACTCCGCCGGTCGTACCCGGACAATTGTCACTGGCACGAGGCAGATGATGAGTTTCTCTTGATGTCGATATGGGCGGACATGGTCGAACGATGAAAGCTTGAGTGCGATTATGTGTGATACCATTCACGACAACACCAAACCTCTGACGTGTTTTACAACAAGGACACTAGAACGGACAGACGTACAACGTCGAACGAAGTCCCCCTCGTGGCCGTCTTATCCCATTAACTCCTGGAATGGCGGGATGATGTGTCCACAACATGAGCGCAAGTAAATTAAAATCGCCTCCCAAAAATACGCACGGTCATCGATTTCGCCGCCGTATAACGCGTGCAGTTTGACGTCCATCTCCACTCCCGGTCGCGATGACACAGCAAATCGCATGGCTAAAGGCGAGGAGAGCTGCGTGTCTCTCGCAGACGAGACACGTCGTGTTCGGATCGCCTTAGTTGACGAGTTCCGTGCCAAAAGGATGAATCATGGCCCCTGCGTGACCGATCTCCAAGCACACCTCGTTCTGCGTCCCGGACGCCTTCGGACACATCTGTCAGCAATTCAGACGTACAGGATGAACTATACAACACATTATTCTTCTCGGAGAATGGTAAGTATTTTCCTTGTACGTTCCATCTCGGACGTCAGTACAGCGAAGGGGATCTTTTCCGTTCCCAAATTAATAGCTGCGTGGTACATTTGCCTATTGGAACTGTCAAAGGCATTGGTGAGTCCCGCTGATATTTCCGTAAAATGTACTCACCAATACAACAGGGTCGTAGCTCCGCAATGAACATGCGACCACTGGCAGCAGTTTCAACTTACAATTTGATGAGTCGGTGCTTGCAGGAGCCGACCCGAAAAGACTTGTCCCGGAAATTCTCACTCGGTACGTGGAGGTAAGTATCTTGCTGTGGCGCGTTCACAATATGATCTTGGCTTCAGACGTATTCCAGGTGCGAAACACTGAGATATTGAGCACCAGAGAAACCCAGCACGTCGAAGTACGAAGCGCCCATTACGATTGCATCGATTAGCGTCTGCGCCAATCGACGGTGCCACCGAGCCGAATGTGGCCTCTTTCGTTTTTTCATGCCATTCATCTATGTCCCCGTAATTGCGTGGCTCAGTACTTACTTCCGCCTCGATTCGCAGGGTATGACGAATGCTATTCATCACACGACCTTTTTCCCATTTCATACGCTATACCCGCGAATAATGACTCAGAAATCGGCGTATCTTCGACGAAGTCTATCTCGGAACGTTCTAGTATCGACCCGCAGGACTATTTTACAGCACTGATATAAGTATTGATAACGCTACATCTTCATTTCGTTGGTGCCATCGTCGTAGTAAAATAGGCCAGCTCGATAATCCAACTTTGAGGGCTTTGATTTGGGGTCTGCGCTGGCACTGACTAGCTTCCAATCCATGAAGAGGTACATGGTGCTTGGTCTAGACTATGGTATGGCCATGACCGATGAAACAGCTTGAGCGCTCACAACGTCCCCCCTTTCAGCCTTCCTCGTGAGTGAGGTGAAAGTTACGATCGCGTCGCACTGACACCACCAGCAAGTCGAGACTCTCGGTTCGGCGACCGCACGCATGTTCTGCCGTACATGATGTGACCGAATGAGCCGCAAAGCCGTGCATAGATGTTGATAGGAGCGACAAGTCAGGTATGTTTCCTCTCCTGCTGTTCTATAGATGCGTATAAAGATGTCCTTTGTATTCTTTCATAGTACCCCTCTTGCCCGGGCTAGACCTTCAAACCACCCAGACGCTTGGAGACGGTATGCATCGTATGGTTCGGTGCCGTTTGAAATGTGCGCCTTTGTCTCTTGCGCAGAAACCTTGGCGGATCCGAATGCGAGATGTACGCCCCACCGCCTTCCTTGTATACACGACATGGACGTTTCATTCGCCACGAACTCTGCGAGACGCCGCTGTCACGCCTACTTCCGTTTTGTATTTTCACAATGCAATGCTGGAAATTATCTCGTCAAAGAGCGCGCGCATGCTGCGTATAAGTAAGTCCGCTCGCGTTGCCTCAAGTCCAGCATCTTACTAGCCCACCTCCCCAGATTCCACTACATGAGTTCGACACAGGTAAGCTCAAACGCATCGAATGGCATGTACGAAACCGCGCTAACGCCGCATTCTGGAGCGCAGGAAACGTATTTTATCGAGTGGGATGCGAAAGTAGAGCTCTTCGACGCTGAGCAAGGCGGTTCACGGACGCCTAAGCGGGTACCGATGGCCTGCACATTCTGCCGCAGTAAGCTCTTGTCGTTGGTTGCCGCCTGGCTTTTCAGCTGACGTTGACGTATCTTCTTAGAGCGCAAACTGAAGTGTGACGGTCGAAAAACGTCTTGCGGTAATTGCGAAAGACGAAATATACCCTGTTCCTATGTACCTGTGTAAGTCTTCGATTGGACACGAGCTATCCTTTCCCCAACTGATCGCAACACAATCTAGGTCCGAAGACAAGGAGTGACGCATCATGAAGATTCACACTCAGCTCTTCCATTGACTCTGACATTCTATTATCATTCTATCATCCAGTCTACCAGTACCGTCCATCTCGGAGGTTTGGATTTTATACATCGTCTTGGTTGTGTGTATCTTGTTATTCTTGTTTCTATGACTACCCTGTATCGCGGACAATCCATCGACTCATTAATGCTCACATGTGTGATCTGAGCTCACACATCCGTCCTTGGTCCGAACACGATCTGAGACGCGCCGCGGACTGCTTTCAGATGCACATTGGAGATCTGAAGGATCGCTTGGCGCAACGCTAAAGTTCAGCTTGTCAGCTTCGCGGGACGAACTTTCGGAAAGGGATCACAGAACTTCTTGAATTCAGATTGGATC
Organism: Antrodiella citrinella; assembly: GCA_004802725.1. Lineage (NCBI taxonomy): Eukaryota > Fungi > Basidiomycota > Agaricomycetes > Polyporales > Steccherinaceae > Antrodiella > Antrodiella citrinella. Next base: position 12,307 of record SGPM01000495.1, read on the forward strand.
AGCCTTTTCAATTGTATGACTTTGCTTACCAAACGTACGGCGATCCTTGTACCTGTGTAAACACGGCTAGCCCTCGTGGCCGCAAACCTGTGATCTTGCGGTGGACTCCAAGACTACGCCGCGGCGGAATGGCAACTTAGATGTGATCCCATCCAGAAGTTGAAGGTTTGTTGTGTGTCCAGCGCGACCGAACCGCATCATTGGAATGGAAGAACTCGCGAGAGAAACACGCGACGCCCCGCGCGTCATGGAGGGCGGGCTGTGATATTCTCTGACAGGCGTTGGGCATGAAAAGCAGCGTTAACGTTCATCAGTTGAATCAACTTCACACGACGAGAGAGGGCTATGTACGGAGTCCCGGACGACCTCACCTACTGTCCTAGAGTCGGCTTCACAGCAAGGCTGTTCTGATGAGATAAATTCGAGGTGTACGAGGTACGGAGGAAGCGTCCGCAGGAACCTAGATAGCGGGTCAGTTTCAAGTTTGAGGCATGACTGAGTACTATTGATAGGAACCTTGGATTGATCTCACGTCGGGGGTTCTGCGTTTAGTATGACCACAATTGCATCTCCGTACTACAGCCTCCGATGAGTTCTTCGGAGTCAACAATTGAGATGAGAATGGTACCTCTGTGACCGAAACTGAAGTCGCGACCATTAGTGGCGTCACCAGTGTGTGCTATACAATCATGAGCTTGAAAAGTCCGTCTGGAGCTTGCGGCGCGTCATTGGAACAAGATGAACGACACGAAAATATGTGTATTAGTCTAAGGCTACCACCATTCACCATGGCATACTTAGAATGTACGGCACCTCGTAAGGTTTCTGCATCGTCGGAGAAGCAAAGAGCAACCGAAATAAATGCCGGAAGTCTGAATAGGTGACTGCTTTCCCCTTTATTAGCATCTCCTCAAACGATAGCGTAGTCGTTCGAAGAGTGTATAGCAAGGGGTCAAACTCAAGATCGCAAGCTCACCAATCGGCCAAGTGTCGGACGAATACTTGATTGTTACGGAACGCCTGAATACGAAGTGGGTGTTCGGCTAAACCCGCCAAATACCGTTGTGTTTAGGGCCGGTTCCCGCTTAGCCCGCATAGCCACATTATACAGACTCGATTGCGTTAGTAGTGACGGCGCCGTCGCTTGTCTCGAGGTCACACGAGCGTTTCTCTTCCGCTCGTCCACCACGTCAAGGCCTGCAAATCATGGCGAACGACCCACACACGCCTCTGCGGCTCAGGAAAAAAACCTCGAAGGATAGCGAGGGCACCATCGTGCCTTCCGACAACGAGAAGACACCTACAAGCCCCATAAAGCGAGAGGAGGTCGTCTGGGGCAAGACACCTGGCGGCGAGGGTGAGTAAACATTTCAACCGGAAGAACGCAGCTGACCTCCGATTTTATATTCAGTCTTCAGAGTACCTACTACGCATGATGTCCTGACATTATTTCATCCTGGATATCCCAAGTCGCACATAGATATTTTGAATCTCGGCTTGCTGGGGCTTCAGCTGGTACTGTTCTGCTGCATGTCACGACCGACCGCGAAGATATTTTTCTTCTTCTACTTTGTATTCTGGAGGCTGGCTTATGACGTAGGCCTTGGCTGGGTCCTGACGAAGCAAAGCAAGAAGAAATGGATCGTCCGAGAGGTGCAACGGCTTGGGTGGCTAGACGAGTCTCGTATGCCCGCGGTACGAAACTGGATTAGAGAGCAGCTGGCTGGAAAAATGGGCAAGGATTATTCATTTGATGTGCGTGGAACTTTACTTTCCCATGTGTCTTGACTTTGACCGACTGGCATTGTAGGACCTGCCGTTGGAATATAACACATGGCTGCTTTTCCGTCAAGTCGTCGACATTATTCTGCTCAAGTACGTCATTTTATTGTGTCATTGTACTAGGGCCATATTGAACTCACTGTGCCTAGCGATTTCCTGGCATACTGTATGTTCGCATTTGCCTGTTTCCGTATCCCCGACGGCCTTTCAAATACAGTACATGTGATGAGGTAAGAAACCCACCTCTGTACTAGCCTGACTATTCACAATTTTATCCTCAGGTGGATTGGGGGCCTCGCGTTAATTGGGTTCAATCTATGGGTCAAAACCGAGGCGCATAATGTCGTCAAGGATTACGGCTGGTATTGGGGTGACGTGTTCTTCCAGCGTGGCGCACTTGTCTTTGATGGCGTGTTCGAGCTGGCGCCTCACCCGATGTACTCTGTTGGTTCGTATCATCTCCATTATACATTTGTCGTCACTTACGGAAATTTCTTGTAGGCTATGCCGGATATTATGGGCTATCTCTCATTATCGGAAGTTATCCGGTGCTGTTCATTAGTCTCTTCGGCCACGCGGCTCAGTTTGGCTTCCTCGTGTTCTTTGAGAATCCTCGTGAGTTTCATTTGAATAGATTGGGATGCAATTGGAAACTGACCTGCCACAACCCTCTGTAGATATTGAGCGCACCTATGGGCAACGGAAACTGCTCGCACAGAGAACTCCACTGTTCCCTGCGAGGAGGACACCTGGCGGAGATACCAGCGGCTCTCATTCCCGTCATGAATCTGCTATTTCTGGAGACATTCCCACCCCTGCGGCAACTGATGGGGAGACTGCTACGGAGACCGAGCTTGACACCGAAACCGAAACTGAGGTTGTGTCAGCACCATTGTCACACTCAGCGAGCCCACGAAAGCGACTCTCAAAGGGTAGTAAGCGTGTGGCCTCTCCTGTACAATCTCAGCACGATCTCTTGGTTCAATATTTCAGACAAGATACGATTCTGTTCCACAATATTGATTTGCTGCGGTGAGTGCCTTTCCAAGACAGTCCAAATTTGGTACCTCCTGTTGAATGTAGAATCTGTGATTAGTGCGTCCGACGTACTGCTCGTCCTGATAGTTTTCTATGCTTCCCTCGCCATCTTCTTACCCCAGCTGTCTCCGAAGGCGACCCTGGCGCTCCATTTCAT
>SGPM01000496.1:0-15256 GCA_004802725.1 Antrodiella citrinella
TGAGTGGCCAAGTGATAGTGAAGTGTGAAGTGTGAAGAATGTGAAAGATGTGAAAATGTCCACTGCAGTTCTAGACTGCTCCTCTGGCTATCACACTGAGTGGCACACAACGAGTGGCACACTGTGTCCGCTTTCAGTCAGAGTGGCTGATACCAACTCTAACAGAGCGATGACGGCTCGGAAACAGGTTGGGGGCCCAATGGTCTGTCATGAGTTGGCAGGCTTTCCAGATCACTATTGCAGTATATTCTCGCGGCCTGTCTTTTGGTATCAGTATGTTCGTCAGGTCGGAAATGACACTAACACTGTATTCAACAAGGATCTGAATGTCGACAATAAAGACTTAGTTGTTTTGCATCGCAAAGATGATTCAATCATTGCTAAACAGAAACTCGACGATTACCACTATCGTCTGGACGTCTTCAAGAATTATTCACTGTATGAATTTCTGATTAAGACATGGGTGAAACGAAAAATGAGCGGTAAACGAAAGTGTACTGTTTCAAATGCAGATGAGTTGGATTCCACCAATCCCAATCGCGCGACCGGCAACAACTCAGGAGACATGTATGGGGATGAACGCTTCAGTGTGTTGCACCCACGAGAGCCGCCGTTAGATGGCGACGTGATGTATAAGTTCAAACTCAGCCATCCTCTCCGAGACTTGCATGTAGTTTATCGAATCAGGGCAAATGTAGATATGGTGCCAACATGGTCTGGTGGGATACTTCCACGTAAGGATCGAGGGGACTTTGAATTTTACGCAATAACTATGCTTACCTTCTTCGGCTGTGACAGGTGACGCACTAGAGCTGATCTGTTGAAGACTTGTGATAGCTGGTCTGATGCATATGCACAAATGAATTTCAGCGACGAGGCAAAGACAGTAATGTGTAACATGAATGTTCTGTATGAATGTCAAGATGCCAGAGACGACTATGCATCCCAACGTCAAGCGACGACAGCAGGCTTATCAAGTGCACCACTTGAGGTGGATATGATGAACTCTCTTGACCACAAACGAGTCGAGGAATTGGACTGATCAGCAGCAAACAAAGGTCGTCGAGGAAAAGTGTTTTACCATGCTTTGCAGATGGAGGAAATGTTCTCGGAAATGAAAAGATGGGGACCTATCATAACTCCCAGTGACAGCGACTGCAACCATGAGGGGCACCCAGTTCTACCGCTGTCTCCTATTTACAATCCTATCATTGAGAGATTGACGAGTGATCAATGGAAAGAACGGGTCGACAAGGCTAAAACTCATGTCCAATACAGTCATTCATTGAATACGACGCTGAGGCTTGCGCAATCCACGGTAGAACATATGGCGTACTGTTTGCACAAGTATTCAATATTTGTTCCGACAGAACTTTAATTTCCCCGACGAGTTGAATGATTGTTCCGATGCGCCAAATTGAATAATTGTTCCGACGAGCTGGATGACTTCACCGACAAAGCAGACTGGCAGGTCAAGGATTTTTCCCGACAACCAGTGTATACCGTATATTCATTCATTGTACCGACATCCGACGCCCACCACCCAAGTTACCCAACAGCCCACCGTCGGCGACATCCGCCATCGGGCTTTGCCGAAACGGGCGCTTAGTTTGAAAACGACCGCAAACTTTGTCTAGCCCTTCCCTCCTCCCCCTCTTGTACCATCCCTCTCACTTCAGGTATGACACGGAAGAATACAAAGGCCAAAGACCTTTTGAGGGCCACCAGAAGAGATGTCTATGCCTGTATGTAAATTTTTACTGACAGTGCTGGACTGCTGGTACAGCTACTAACTCGTTCCATTTGGCTAGATTTAAGCAGCCCCCAGGTGCTTGATGAGCTGTCAGGTCTTGGTGTAGCAGACTTTCACCCTGGAGAGTCTCCTGCTGCCGGAAGGGTCTTAGGGAATATCCAGGCTGGTGCTAGTAAGCTTCCTGAGCTGGTCTCTACAGTGAGTACTACATTTGTGACAAGCTANACTGTTACAATGACCANCTCNTTTTTAGTGGGAGACCCTGCTGTCAAGTGCACTGCGCCGCTTCACTAGTCCTGAGGCAGTGAACACTGTGGCAGCGGAAGTTTACCAGGAGCTTCGCCGCCGGCNTCTTCCNCCTGCCGATCCAGCTGCCNNTCCAGCTGGNACCCACCAGCAANGCCGGACATTTGTATGTAATTTATTCATGCTGAACAATTGAGAGTGCTTANTGTGTGTCNAGATCCATGAGCTGGGGCTTCACAAGCAGNGTTTGACCATGAACGATCTATTTTTGGCCTTCACGTCTTGCGCGAAACCCAGGTGTCCTATATCACAGNGCTTGAAAANGCAGAAGGGGTACCACCGTCCACCCNGCCCGCCACTTCCCCTTTGCGACATCCATCCCAGGTGCCCATCAGTCGAGTTTCGAGAGCCAGATGCGAAACCCTGCTTGAAACGGTACACACTCATGTCAGAGACAGATGCCGTTGGCCCACCCCCCGGTCGTACCACCAAGAACTGGGCTGTGATTGGGGGTGAAGGCTGGCGCATTGTTGAGCCTGACGAATCAGTCGTCTTTTTTTCATTCGGCCCTGATGGTGCGTACCGTCAATATTCGGCTCGTTTCTGGTCTAAATTATCTTTAGGCAAAGTCCAGCTCGAGCTTGCAGTTATTCGCGATATTGGTACTGGCTCACCTGAGCTACTTGGCTGGCTTGCCAAAGTTGTTGATGATGCCTGTGCGTACCGGCGGGATATTCGGGTATGTTACCTGTGGCCAGTATCCATGCTTTTTTGCTTATTTTATATTAACAGCCCAATCATCCTGGCAAGATGGCCCAGTTTGGTATCAATACTGGCCCCTGGCATGCCCGGTCTCTTGGCTGGGCCAAGAGCTTCACACGCAAGCTTAGTGATGATGCCAAGGCTGCAAAAGACGAGGAAGTAATCGGTGCATCATCGATCGTCTGGAGTCTCCTCACTTACTGTATGCCTGTTCCTATCACTGAGCATATCGAAAAGGTTCTGGCAGAAGAGGGTCTTCCAAGAGCAGCTTCTGCCAATGTCCCACCTGGTGAGTGGCTATCCCTAAATGGGGGGCACCTCCTAGCTGACTATGATATAGGTACTACATTCACCATCAAGCGGGTCTCCCGTGATCCTGAGAATCCTCTGCCCGATCTTACGTTCAAATACGAGCGAGGTCCTCCAGAAGTCTATCTCTCACGGGCGTATGTTGCGTGAGTATTCTATCCCTGTTCTGTACCATATATGCTTACCATTGGACAGGCATTCCCATTTTGACAAGAACTATGCCAAGTGGGCTCTGACCCTCATGGTCAAGCGCGAGGTTGCAGACAGCTGTACCATGCCAGATGGTGGTGCTAGTTTCGTTGATGTCAACCTCAAGGTGATCGTCCGGCAGGCCACTGGGACTGGTATCGCCTTCCAGCCTGATCACATGCATGGCACCACCGAGGCCCATGGTGCCACTTCATGGAGTATCTCCCATGTATTCTCACAGCGGGTTGTAGATATGATAAGGGATGCCTCCGATGCAGTCCTTAGAGGTATATTTCCGGAACGGGGTGCAGGCGAAGGCAATCCTGCAAACCCTGCTAAGGCAGAGTAGCTATTTACTATATAGAACTGTTTTACCCACTATGTAATATGATCACAGTCCTGGTTTGTCAAGAGAAAAGACACTTTCCTGCCTGCGTGCATACATGGCCACCAGGCCCTCATAGGCTGGGCAGTATTTTGTCAATTTCTCCACCAATTTTTACTGTATCCACTCGCGTGATAGCTTACTGTGTTCGCCTCAAAAATCGTCATCGAATCGTGTCTTGCGTGCACCGAAACAGGCGTAATCGGTGGGGTCCAATTTGCCACATCATGGTAGGCTGGGCCAGTATTTTCTCGATTGCTCCACCAATTGTGACCGTACTCACGCGCGTGTTAGCTCACGGTGTTCGCGCTGAAAAACGCTATAGAACGTACCTAGCGTACACCTGAATCGACCGCTAACAGCTATCTGTGAGATCGGCTCACTTCCTAGTAGGCTGGGCAGTATTTTCTCGATTGCTCCACCAATTTCGACCGTACTCATGCGCGTGCTATCTTACTGTGTTCTCCTCAAAAATCGTCATCGAATCGTGTCTAGCGTGCACTGAACCTTGCCTAATCGGTGGGGTCCAATTCGCTATACCATGGTAGGCTAGGGCCCGATTACTTCACCGATTTCTCCACCGATTTCGACTGTACTCATGTGCGTGTTAGCTTACATTTTTCACCTTAATAAACTCTATCTGGGTGTATCTCGCGTATCTGCAGTCATCTGCTGCTGCCTGTGCTACACTACCACGCGCTCCGGGGCAAATAAGCGCCCATGACGGAGGTAGTACAGGTGGCCCTGCCCCTGGCCCCCTGCACACTCACCGGCCATTCAAAAATAGGTGTAGTACTGGGTATACATAGCGTAGGCCATGCCTGGCATTAAGCCAAGAGATTAAAAAAAACACCATCATGCAGAATTAATTGCCCCAGCCAGGAGTGGAACCGTCAACCTACATGATAGCTAGGGCGTGCGAGTCACCTTAATCAGAGAGAGAGACATACCACTTGGCTAACAGAGCTAATATAAACCATGATCAATATGCTACATATACCTATTGTTCATCACACTTACCTTTCTACCTGGCCAGTACGACTTGGGTGTAGCTGCATGGATACACTAAATACTACGACTCGGTATAGCTGCATGGATATACTACTGCCTACCCAAGGTATTTGGTTACTGCTACGACTGTCTGGTCGATCACCCCTTTTGTGAATCCCATCGCCCCACTTCCAGCAATCCTCGCTATCATGTTCTGACGACACTCCAGATTCAGTCCCTGGGGACGAAAGGCTACATCGGGTCCACTGAAGCGATGAAGAACCTGCTGAAGATTAACAGGAAAGGTGGGATGTAGAAGCATGATGGGGACCTGTCGGATCCACATGCTGCCCCATGTGGTGACACAGGTGCGATGTGCGACTTCGTTGCAGGAGCCAGCTGGGCCAAGGTCGTGGAAGAGAGGGGGATGAAAGGCAAGCTGCCGGGTGTTACTGTCGATGAGGGCCTGTTTTTCGATAAGGATACAGTAGACAAAACCGAGCTGCTCATACTCTTCCTCGGAAAGGTTTCGGAGTGGGAGTCGCATCAGCTCGTCAACAGCGATTGCCACCCAGCCTTCGACTGTGTACCTGCGAGCAAGGTAGAGCCTTTCAGCAGGAGGAAGAGGATGACGACCATGAAGAAAGTCGGTTGCAAATTTGAGAGCCCAGGGGCTATGGAGGAGATGTGCAATCTTTAGGATGCTGAGAAGCTGCTCCTTTGTGAAGTCGTATGACTGAGTGGCTGGGCTGAACACCAAATCAAAAGAAAGCCTATATTGATCAGTGTGGCTACAAGGAATATGACTATAGCCTTCAATGCTTACTTGTGAAACATCCAGTCGATCCAGCAATCAAAATCCTTCTGCAGAACAGTGTGCATCTCAATCGCATTCTCATCAGAGTGACCATCCCTCGTCTTGCCAGATGGTAGCCCCAATATCCCTTCTAACACTCCCGAATACGAGGCAAGATGCGACCGAAGAAAACAATACAGGGTATCCTCTACCTAAAACANCAGGCAGAAGAATATCAGTCGATAACACAGCCAGCCCGAGTGCTCCTTTGATGCTTACCTTGATGACNAACAAGATCACCCCCAGCAAAATAGTATCTAGGGTGCTTAGAAGGCAGTACTGACATGGCCTATCTTNTGGTGAAAGCTGGCTGCTGGGAGTATACAGCAGGAAGAAGAGGTGGTGGTCAAGTGAGCNNNTGGCAGGCTACTGCAGTCNGCTCAGAAATGCTTTGANATTGATCACATGACTNCTTATACCCTGGGCTCATCATCGCTATTTCCACAATCCAAAGCATCCTTATACCNTCCACTATGTCCTCTCATCTTCCTGATTTACCTCCTCCTCCTCCCNGTGTTGAGACATGGCCTGTTCAAGTACACCAAGCAGCCCAGGTACTGTNNGATNCATACCNGCATGGAAGTATTGCTCTCCAGTCTCAGAGTGATACTCACCGACTACGGGCACATTATGACACCCTCCATGACNATATGATACCTATTCTTACAGCTATTGAGAATGCATCTGAGCATGGGTCTATTCCAGAGACCTNGCTGAACAGAGTGGCTCGCAGGTATGGNACGTTACTTNGCGAGCTTGAGACAGCAATTAAAGAGCAGACTGGACGGTGAGCTATTATNTTATAATTAAACAGTGATATCCTGCTCAATACTGCTACAGAGACACTGGCAATATTGTCTTTCCTAGCGTTGTCGAGACTATCTGAACAGGAAAACGGGGCCAGCCTTGCAAAGTCATCAACGAGAAGCTACTTAGAGCGATGTCAGCACCTGGCCAACAGCTATCCCAGACAGAGATTGCAAAGCTCACTGGAGTGCATCGTAACACAGTTCGGCAAAACTTAAGAGATGCTAAGATTGATTGCAAACACAGCAGCATTTCTGATGATGCTCTAGATGCCCTCATCGTAGCATTTCGTCTGGCTAAGCCCAACTCTGGTCTTTGGTACGCCACCGCTCATCTGGCGGAGGAAGGCCACCGTGTTCAGAGGTCTAGGATCATTGAGTCGCTCAGACGAATTGACCCAATTGGGCAAGTTCTTCGACACCATACAACAACCCGGCGACACCAATACCGGGTGTCTCGGCCCAACGCACTATGGCATATGGATGGTCATCACAAGCTTATCAGGTGGGGCATCGTAATTCATGAAATCATTGACGGGTACTGCCGTAGAGTGAGTTTTGCCTGTTCTGTCCCTGAAGAGATCTGGCTGGGTTATGGCCAAGATTGTGGGACTCCAAGTACGAACACACAACCGTTCGGAAACTGTCTATAGGGGTTTTTTGAAGTCTGAGAAGCGGTATGGGAAAACAGCCCGGGTTTGGGATGATCGTGGTGGTGAGAATAAAGACACTGCAATCCACATGATCATCACCCGTGGAGCGAACCATGCAAGCTTCATGTGGGGATCGTAAGTGAGCCTTTCAATACAGCAAGATTCTGCTAATGTACTGTAGATCCACTCATAATAACAGGATTGAGAGGCTATGGGTAGATGTTGGTACCCAGGTGGTTTGCAGGTGGTGGGCATTTTTCTACCAACTGGAACAGCTACATGGCCTAGACAACACTATACCCTCACATCTCTGGCTTATCCACTATCTCTTCCTAGATGAGATCAAGAAAGTGTGCCGTAAATTCCAACGAGAATGGAATTCACACCGCATATCTGACACTGGCAAGAACCAGACACCAGCAGTGCGTCCAGATTTCTCACCCACTCCTTCATACCAGCTATTGATGACACCCGGTGTAGTAGATTATGCGTATCCGTGGCTTGAGCATGGGATCTATCACGACGAACATCAAGAAGCCAGCCCTGATATCATGGAGCAGTACTTTGGAGTACTAGGCCAGCAGCGCTTCTACCGCACAACTGGAGCAGGCCATGACTCTGAGAGCTCAGGCTCAGATGAAGACGAGGAATAGGATAATATTGATGATGATGATGAAAGTGATACGTAAAACTCTTTGGGTACCATGCCCACTGCTTATAGCCCACACAGATGAAAGCATAGAGGAAGATAGAAGTGGCTTGGGCGAGGATAGCAGTGACCCAGGTGAAATAATGGATGGTCTGGACACTGGCGAAGACAATAGCGACACAGACATGGGTATGGCAACTGAGACACAATTAAGGTATCATCTGCAGAAGCACTCCTGGATAAGCATGTGTACACGGACTGTGGGGTTGGACAATCGGCAATGTCAATGACATTGTGAACTCGAGTCCTTCCTTGTGAACAATAATCGGTCATTGCAAAATTTGGTAAGACTTGCACCTATTGGCGTTGGACTGGAAGCTCGAGCGTAGGCAGCATCACAGAAATACTTTCTATTGTTGTACCTATAGGGACAACATTAGGCGGTAAACCCCAGACTTGCACAGGTCTGGGTGGATTTTTCAATTGAACAAATAAAGTGGTCAACATATCCTGGTCTGTATTTCCCTTGCATTTTTCTTATCTATACACATATCCTTCAGCACCATTTATCACACAAAGTTCAGTGGCTTCATTGTGTTTCATCATCACTGGCATGCCAATACACAAGTCAAGTCGTCCCGGAAGGTGTTCCGATAGTGCTGGGGCCACATTCCACAACCTCTCTTGCATCTTTAAACTCACCGTGTTTGTATTGCGGACTGGATCACACATATAGGATGCATTTCCCTTCTTCCGCTCATTGCTTGCAAGGCTGCGAAGGTGGTCTTCTGCATAGAAGGTTTCTAATTCCTTGCTGCTGAGCAAATCACTGTACTCCATAGGCATTGATCACATCTTGGTGAGAGTTCTTGATAGTGATGACAGGTACGGTTGCAAATCGAGCATCATTGATATGATTTTGGCATGTAGGTGTACCCATTTGCAACGATCCCAGCAGATGAAGATCACTTTCATCACAAGCTTTGTATCGCAAGTTCTCGAGCATTTTTCGGTATGCTCGGTCTTTATCACACATTCCTGTTTGCCACATGTTTTGACGGAGAATGACTATGGTTGTAAACTGATGCCAGATCGCTTTGCCCATCGCTTTTCGTTGTGCATCTAACGTGTGGCCAGAGTATCGAGAACCGATGGTCCGACTGTATAACGATACATTGTTGCCACCCACAGATGCCAGTTGAGCGAAATCTCCTGCAAGTACCATGTTTTTATTGCCAAAGGGAGTGCTGTAATCACCAAAGATCATACCTAAGTGTTCACTGATCCGGTACAAATCAGCGCAAGATAGCATCGACACTTCGTCAAGAAAGAAAATGTCAACTAATTTTAATCGTTCTTTCAATTCTGCCAATTTCATACGTGACAACGCTTTCCCTCCTTTTCCGAACCCAAGCGTTGAATGATATTTGCTACCCCCAAGTAATGCCGTGGCAGATCCGGTTGGGGCCATGACAACCATACAGTATGCTTCTCCGTTCGCAGTCAACCACCCCATGATTGCCTTCAAGACCGGCGACTTTCCCGTTCCTCCTATCCCACCAAGATACATCCACAGAGGTTTCAACGTGTTTGACACCTTCAGTTGATTCACAATCACACGAAATGCTCATGTTTGTTCAACGTTTAAATTAGCTAGCTTGATTGTCTCTTCATCATCTTTACTGATGCTTATGTCATGTAACTTGACAGCTTCAGAGGCCTTATCGGCGGTTTCGAGGGTTGTCTCATCCCATGGACCAACATGAACATTGCCATCAATATGACTCTGTTTGCAACTTGAACCCACACTTTCAATACATGCCTGTTCTTATGGCGTACCGTTTGCACAAGTATTCAATATTTGTTCCGACGGAACTTTAATTTCCCCGACGAGTTGAATAACGACTCAGGCATTTCCCCGACGACCCGCTACAATGTATTTCCTAGGCTATATTATTTCTTTTCTTCATAAATAATTGTTCTGACACCCAATGAACAGATAGTAATTATCCCGACGAGCCTCGGCTTTCACCAATTGGGCGCCTATTTTGAAAACATTGTTGCCTCCTTGCACACTGTGGAGACTCCTCTATCGGTTTGTCCTCTATATCGTGCTTTTTGTTTCTGAATCCAAGTATCATCACTGTTCTTACTCTATCACATCACCATGGCTCATAAGCGAAGACATCCCACCTCCAGCCCAGAGCCGAGCTCTGAACCCGAGCCCAACCTGCCCCCAGCTGCTGAATCCCATCGTCCGAGGAAGAAAGTCAAGTCCTCTGGTGTACTTGGTACCCTGCAGTAGGCTATGGCCAAGGCTTCTGGGCTATTATCTGGATCCAAGAAGACATCATTGTCTTCTCGTACTACCTCACTGCAACAGGCTACTGAGGAGACGATCTGGGGGCTTCATCGTCGCATCGGATCCACTTCAGGTTCACAGGCACAGAAGTCTTCAAAGGGCAAAGGCAAGGCTGTAGAGAAGGCTCGTGTATGTTGTCAGTGTACTTGAGACTTACAATTTTACTGACTACATCATAAACAGCGAGGCTGACCTGTCATCACAACATTTGTTGTCCAGCAGATCCTGTTCGTCAACTATGGAACCAAAGATGTATGTCATTATTAGCATCTGCAGATTCTCTGTGTCTAACACCTAGCAGGAATCCTATTGATTTGGAGTGAATGCTGTGTCGGATGGCGATCATCTTTTTGTTGGTCCTGAGCTCCTCAACACTGATCTTCCTTCAGCTCTCACCATAGACAACAATCGTGCCTTCAGCATGACACTAGATGGCCCATTCACACTTGACGAGGACTGGACATGGGAGGAGACAGATCAGTGGCTCAGAGAACAGGCCCCTGTGGTTTTCGAGCATATTCTGGACCTGCAACCGTTCAAGCTGAATCGAAGCTTCCGTACCAAGGATCCGGCTACCCGACGCCGTCTTCCGCAGTACTGTCTCTGTTTGAAGAACCGGGCTGCTGGCAGTCGCTCACCGTATAAGCTTGCTGCGACTTTCAACGACTTTCCTGCAGCCCGCGATATCCAACGCCTGCTCCCAAGTGTGCTTCAGAAGAAGAATGCATCCGAGAATGTTGTGATCTTCAGTACGTTGCTGCTATTTCTCTTAATCTATACTACTTACACTCCTGCAGGCTTTCGTCACCATGCTCCTAAGTGGGCCCTTCAGAGTCTGTTGCCTGGCCAACCGAAGCAGGATGCTTCCCGGTTTTTCCAGGCTGACACGCCCCCACGGTTTGATGGCATATCAGCGGTTCGTGCGACGAAGGCAGCACCCGAAGGAAAGGGTAAAGGTCGTGCAAGTACTCCAAGTTCAGAGGAGGATGGTGAATATATGGAAGTGTCGGAGAGTGGATCGGACGATGAGGACAGCTTTGCTACCAGGACAAAGATCTCTCGGCCCCATGCACATGGTGAGTCGCATTATGTGTGACATATTCTGGGAGATGCTGATATTGTTCCAGCATCTGTGTCAGCTGGAGAAGGAATGTCCGATATCGAGCACGACCTTGACGATGTACATCTCACTTCTGAGGTGGATGAGGATGATGCTGTCTCCCCTCCTGCTCAGGCGAGTGACCATGATTCCGATGTTCTGCTTCTCGAGTCTGCCCCACCTTCTCCTACATCAACTCGCTCCCCTTCCCCTGCTTTTGCCCCTGCCCCTGTAGCAGGTATTCCTTCCACATCATCGTTCACCTTCGACGAACGAATTGACAACCCATGGTAAGACAGATAGATTGTTCTGCATTTTAGGCAGCGATACGATACCCACATTTATATCTTCACTGTATATATTCTGTCTTTCGTATGCCTCCCATGCTGTCTTTTCGTTTCGTTCTATCGTACTGTCTTTCGTTTTGTTCTATCCCTGCTCTTGGATGTCGTAGCTTACTCAATCTGCCAATGCATCATAACTTAATATCAAAATCAAAGTAGTACGACTAATCTGAATCGCTGTGGCTAGATTGGGGATCTGGTATAAGACGACCCAGGATTTCAACTGCCTGTGCCCAAAGTACTGCCCGAGGTCGCCAGATCTCTGCTGGCAGTGCAATCTCCAACTGTTTGGATGCCCGACCAACTGGTATCGCCTCGGCATTAGGATACTCTTCATCCTCCCACTCCTCATCGGTAACAAGATAGCCATCAGGAATATTGCCAGCTGCAATCTCATTGAGAACCTGGGTGTTGAACTGGGCCATTTCATCTGGTGTGGAGAAAGGAGCCTGGTGGCGAGGGACTTTTATCGGAGCATGAAGAAATTCATGCCTGTTCTCAGCAGAGATCCGAGCTTTGAGTTCAGTCAGTGCACGGGCTCCTATGTAACAGACCATAGTGAGAAAAGAGCCTGCTGTTACAGTTTTCGTTGTAACTTGTAGTTATATTTCTTTTCTTTTCTTTTTGCTTAACGGACTCTTATTCCTTGTCTCGTCATTCATCATGACTCATCTCCACATGACTTACTTATCATGTGACTTGCTTATTCAACATAAGCTGTAGGGCTTACTCATCGATGCCCGCTGTATTACTAAGTCTCTTTGCTTATCTTTTCTCTTGACTCATCATATCTGTACTTGTATATAAACTAGCAGTCTCGCTGTGGACCATCCTCAGCTTGACCTCCTTTGTTCAATACACAAAGTGTCCTAAGCAAGACTCAGACAAGTGACATCACTACTCAGATAGAACCTCGACTTGCTTATTACGCTTCGTCGTAACACTGTCTTTATACTGGCCTCCGTGGACGAAACCGGCGACACGGTCTCCTGTGGAGATTGTTGTAACAGCACTACCGACCTTGACAACTGTGCCCGCGTAGTCGACACCAACAATTGTTCCAGGTTGGGTCACGTACTTGACATCTGCAAACACTATTCAGGGAAGGAGGAACGAAATGCAATGAACGGTCACATACGTTTCCAGTCCGTAGGGTTTTGAGCAATAGCAGTTGTCTTCACAAGGACTTCATCGTCGTCGATGATAGGGACAGGGACGTCCTCGACGGCGACCGTCTTATAGGCCTGTGTGATCACAGCCTTCATAGTTTTCGGAATTGTTGACATATTGAGGAGTACTGTATGGACGTGCGGGATAAGTCAGAACTTGGTAGAGTTGAACGTTGAAGATCTCCTCACCCGCATATTTATATACGCCAACTGGGCTTTATCAGCAAGGGGCCCACGGTACGGTTGCAAAACTTTTGTCATCGGGAGAGGATGTAACCGGATGGAATCTCATCGTGGTGTGGAAGAAATAAAACAACCTCAGCGGCGACGAGTAACTAGTAAAAGGAGATCTAGAGAGCGATCCGAGTCGGTCGAGCTCAATATTGAATATTGAATATTGAGGCCGAATGTGCTGAGGAGAAGATTTCAATCTGCATCGGACTTTCTCGTGGCGTCATTCTGGTTGTGGCTGTGAAGATTAATTCTGGTGGATGTCGTTTCTTGCGATCTGTTTACCATCAGCGCACACTTACATACTGGCACGATAGGAACATGCACATCTTGTCTTTTCTACGTTGCGATCTAGTGGATCCTCGACGGTTCAAGCAAATTGCGAACCCCAGGACTTGCCCAGACCTCCCAGGACTGCCAGATGATCACACTTGTGACGCCGATCGCGTTACTCGACGCGTTCGTTACGCATCATGACAACGACGAGGTGTATACTACCAGTGAGTATTTCACCGTCACCTCCCATCCAAATCGCTCTACTTATGTGAACAGAAGACTTAGTTTTGGACTCGCAGAATGAATGACACGACACTATTGTATCCACTCTCGGATACGGATGACTGGTATTCGGACGCCGAATGTGCAAACACTGCTAGCAGTAGCAAAGTTGCCAGCAATACACAACTTGAAGCTCGAACAGCCATCGAGAAAGTATGTTTACATTTCCTACCATTCCTTTGGAAGTTAAAATGTTTCTACAGCTAGATTCATGTCTCTCCAATGATTGGATCTTTGGAGGGTCGTTTGCATTCGGCAAATCTTACACGGACGCGCCAAATCCAGTCTTATCACTAGGGAACTTGGGTGTCGTTGGCTTACCGATTGGGAAATGGGATGCCGAGGCTGTTAAACTCACAGCTCGTCAAGTTACTGGTGAAGAAAGTGGGAAGGGGTGACATTTGGGAGCTGGACACCTACGTGATGGTTGTTGTAAGGCTGTTTGCCGTACTCCTACTACTCAGCCTCACTATCGTTATCTCAGGCCACTTTTCAAATCCAAGCATGGTCGACATTTCTCGATAATGCTGTCAGTGATGTGTGTGCTGGAATGGGCATTGATCCTACAGCTAACCGACCTCGATGCCGAATTGCACAAGGTCCACTTGTATGAACCTGGATCTCAGTGCGTACCAAGTTTGTTACCTCATCACGTTGTCGGCGACAATACTTAATTTTCCCCGGATATCAGTGTGTCAACACATTCAGTGTATGTTCTACCTATATGCTGGTGATACTAGACAGTCTCATGACCGATTTTTGTCTTCGAACAGGACGGAGATAACGGACGGATTCGTCGCGGCATTAGCAGTACTACTTCCCTCAAGTTTTACCGGAGGAAAAACACGCGTGACGTGTCACGTATTGAGAATCCCAAGACTTTGACCATGGCACAAAAGACCTCTCCACGACCTCAGTGATGAGCTGGTACATGGGGACCGAGCACATAATGTCGTCGGTCACAAAGGGTCGTTGCTTGGTACTATGGTACAACCTTATCCACGCTACATCTTCCCTTAAGCCGGCGTTGACTCATGATCTGCAATTTTCGGAGTGGATACACTCCGCTTTACGAACTTGGAACGAACCCAAAGAAACGCCTGCACCAGAGAAAGTTGTCTACGCTCTCGAAAACAAGTACACGTCAGGGAAACTCCGTCTCAACAGAATGAAGGGTGCCGACGCTCGAAAAGTGACGCTCTTGCACGCGGCTGCCATCGAACTAGGATTCCACATCGGGTTTGCCACTTTGGTCTGCCATGTCTCTGGACGACCGAATAGACCATACGTGAGAGGGAGTAGCGAGGCACATCTCGTAAGCTTCGACGAAATCGAGGAACACAGCACGATCATCGAGGGCTTCGTCGACATAGATGGAAGTAGTGTTGTTACGGCTTTGGCTCGAGAATCTTGAGGCCGAGCCGTCGAGCCTCAAAGACGGCCGGCTCAGGCTTGGCTTTGGCCTGAGCCGCGGCTTTTTCCCAAAGCGGCAGTGGCGGGGAGGACGTCGCAAACCATCGAAAAGAGCTGCATGTAAAGTTGTGTATTGAACAGAAAATACATATATTTGGCAAGATGACTATGTATGCTACATGTATACAATGTAGCCCACCCAACACACGCCCATCAACTCCGACTCTGACACAGGCAACATGTATGCCAATCGAACGTGCAGCCGCGCAAAGAGTGTCCACTGGCAAGCGGCGAAGGTTGAAACTGAACAGCAGCAGTGGTGGCGATTGTCGAGGGACTAGGAGGGTGTGCCGTACATTGTTCCAGGAAACAGGGATAATGCTACAGGTTTCGGGCTGGAGTGCTACAGCACAGCCTTGACTGAGGCAAACATGCAAGAATCGCAAAAAGATGAGTGAACTGTGAGAGTAGAATTGTGTCTG